>DWNR01003970.1:0-11290 GCA_018250455.1 Polygonus leo
AATTGCTTCACGGAGGATTATGAGGGTGGCGGTGGTACCTCCCCGGTCGAACTACATGAGTTCTACCACCTAATTGAACTCAAGATTGAGATCGATTTTAAGTACGGCACTTTCAATGCACTACACACACACACACACACACACATCTTCACTCCAAATCCCTAATGGGGTAGGCAGAGAGTATCGAGTGCCAAACGGCACGGTGTTGTAGGCGTGTTCAATACACTATTTAGTACTTAAACAGCACTTACGATCTCAATCTTGAGTTTACTTTATTAAGTCGGTCGTACCCTTAGAGTTCCGTACCAAAAAGATGCCAACAGGACCCATTACTAAGTCTTCATTCTATCTATCGGTTCTTCCCAGAAAAATGTCCCGAATGAAAATTCTTTGATAAGAGTGTAAAATAATGCTTTCCAATAATATCTTAACATTTATTCTTATAATTTTTGTTTATGAAACTAAAAATTTATTTAATAAACTAAAACTTGTTTAAATTTTTTTTTAAATCACAGGTAATGTGATTTGAAATTGATCTCTTTAAAATTTAATTGGTTAACTTTTCGTTCACTATATATGTAAAAATTGTCAATGTTAATTGCCAGTCCCCTGGAAGATGATTTTATCTCATGAATCGTAATAGATATAGCCGGAGCTTATGACATATTTAGAGAAGGTGTTTGCCTACGTTGAAATAGTAGAAAAGAACTCTATTAGGTATTACTGGTAAAATTAGGTATAACTGGTGAACCTGACATGAAGTGTCTTGTAAAAAAATATATTTTGTTCATCCTAATTTTTTTTATGACAGAGTCAATAAGCAATTTTAAAAACACATGTAAATTTCCAGACGATTTGAATGGTTATTAACAAGCCTCTGACGTGAAAACAGATTTCAAATAAAGGCGACAAGACGTATGTGGAATCTGTTTCAGAAAATTTCAACTGTCTAGTTATCACGTGGTATTTAAGGGTGGTAGAACTCATGTACTCATGTACTTGGGAATGATTGCTGATGTCCATGGGCGGCAGTGGCCACCTACCACCAGGTCGACTGCATGCTCGTTTGCTACCTTTACACAATAAAAAAAAAGGTTCATGAGAAACAACAGACGGATAGACATCGGAGTCTTAGTAATAGGGTCCCGTTTTTACCTTTTGGGTACGGGATCCTAAAAATGATAAAGCTTTACATAGTCACACCGCAGCAAAAGGGATTATAGATAAAATTGTAATATCAATCATAACATACTCTTATTTCTAGTTAGAGAAATAAAGGAATAATACAGTTATTGTGAATACGACTAATAGAATATTTGTGGCTTGTGCAATTTATATTCAATCTGTTTGCAACTCAAACGTGGGAATCGTGGATAAAAATAAAAGGTTTGGATAGAATATTTAAAATTAATCGTACCAACGTAAGCGTACCGACGTTTTTAAATATCGGGGCAATATTTGGTGCAAAGGCAGCAAACAAAGTTTGATTGAATCGCATCTAAAGTTTGAAGTAGATGCGTTGCTACTCCTGAGCATTACGATGTTCGCCTCGACTAGACGTATCGGCTTTACTTCCTTCTTAGATTAGACACCTCTTAAAAATGAAAACACTAGAATTTCTTTTAGAAGGATTTTCATGATGCCTACCCGGCGGTGCCTACCTAGTAATATTCCCTGTCTTCATTTCCAGAAATGCAATGTCTAAGTTCAACATTACACCTATGTATGAAGCCCAATGCAGCTCTCTACGGGTCAATTGCAGCATTAAAGTATAAGTAGTAATATTCGTTGCCTTTTACCGCTACATATGCAAGTCAAAGTTTAACATTACATGTATGTATGAAGCTCAAGGCAGCTCTCTGTGGATCAGTTGCAGCAATAAAGATGCAGAAGGAATATTCGCGGTCTTCTTCAGAAATGGTATCTCATAATTTTACATAAAAGTCATCTATCAAGCTCAATGCAGCTATCAAAGTGTCAATTATTGTTGCAGCTGTTGTCGCATTTCGCTCAACTGGGTGTCTCAGTTGAGCGAAATGCGACTATTGCACATCACATTACGATGACATTTACAGCCTGTCTCGGTATGCAGTAGGGTGTCTACTGTAGAACTTCGTAAGGGCCAACGTTTCATTGTCATATAATTACGAACTCGACTAAACTCGACTTTATGATGATAGTAAATCATATTTAAAATAGAATAGAATTTTGAAGTTGAAAAGAAATTTACTTTTATAGCAAGCAATCAATCAAAAGCAAGGGATAGCAAATGTAGTCAACCTCAGGTGCGATTAAATCGTATTAGGGTATAATTACTAAAGTCTATGGGCGGCTGTGGCCACTTACCATCAGGTGGACTACTCTTTTGCTATCTTCATTTGATAATAAAGAACTTGATTCGTATAAAATTTCTATTTACAAGGTTATCAGTTAAGGGTAGATATGAACACGTTGATCTGTGAGTTCTATAAGTTACTTGGCCTTTTATTTGCATACTAGCTGTGTCCGCGGCTCCGCCCGCTACTCCTCCTTTTAGGGATTTTTATCTAAAACTTGGCCGGGGATATTCTTGACAGATTAGTCAAGTTAGTATCAAAATCTGTTAAGCCATTTTTACGTGATGCGCGATCAAATAAACAGACAAACAGATAAACAGACAAAAAATCTAAAAACTGTTAAAACGTGTTATCGATTGTAAGTATCCCCAGTCATCTATTTTTGGAATATTTTCCATGTACAGACTTTCGACCCTCTTTAGCTTTATTATATGTATATAAGTGTTTTTTTAAACTAGTTGACTCGCGCACATAAGAGAGAGTGGGTCAAATGTTCCCCGTTTTCGTAATATTTTGCTTTGATATTCCGCTCATATGGATCGTATAGCGTGTTGTTATATAGCCTACAACCTTCCTCAATAAATAGGCTATCCAACACTAAAATAATGTTTTAATTCGAAACAGTAGTTCCCGAGATTAGCGCGTCCAAATAAACAAACAAACATTCTCTTGAGCATTCTACTACTTCTTTTAAATGTAATTAGTAAAAAAACGAAGGACAAAAAATGATCATAGTGCAATTTAATCGAATATTATTTCGCAGAGTTCGTCCTATAATTCGTTAATATTCTCGCTCATAATTTATGGAATTTAATTAATAGAATAGCGCCATAATAGCTTTAAGTTGAAAAGATTTTTCAGTACAAAGGCATATTTTCTGCATTTACGCAGATCGTTCTCATTATCGTGCTTGGTGGTGGCAATTTAGCTGTTGCCCGCGGCTTCGCATGCGCTGCGATACTATTTGGTAATCTATTAAGTGATAATACCAGTAATTATTTTATTATACCCGTGTGTAGAGCCATTCTATTAATAGTTTCGGTCTGGATGGTGTATCAAGATAAAACAAATAATCAAGAGTGTATCAAGTATTATTTTTATTAGAATAAAATCAACGCCACTGTGTAAACCGCATTCAAGTTGATGCAGTAGTTTTAGCGCGTACAAACGTATGTTTGTGCCTGTCTGTATAGACAGGCAGACAGAAAAACAAAATTTCTAAAAATGTTTGATTTTAAACTTTTTAGAAAGTTTTAACCAGCTTTTAAAAAGTTTCCTCCATATTATTTGTCCCAAATATCTTCATGTACTTTGAATCCATTCACAAATTTGAATGACGCCGTCCACTCACAAATTTAATATATAGGTAATTAATTTATATATTATCAGGGTTGTTGCGGATGCAAAAATTTTGACATTCTCGGATGCAGATGCGGATGCGGATTATTACATTTTCACTTCCGCGGATGCGGATTTCAGGTTATATTAGGTGTACAACTTTTCTTTCGTTGTTTTCAGAGCGCGGTTACAGATGGTGTTAGCGACAAATAGACGTCGAAAATAAACATACATGGCCATCATCATCTCTCTGACATGATGGCCGTGTCAATATTCTTACTATCTTGTAATACATAAAGAAAGAAAGTAGAAGCTAGGCAAGTAAGTACTCTCTGCCTACCCCGTTAGGGATTTGGTGTGAAGATGTGTGTGTGTGTGTGTGTGTGTGTGTGTGTGTGTAATACATAAACTTACAGCACTAGCTGTTAAATTGCGTTTACTTTAAATTGCGTTATTTCTGAATAACAATGTCACTTTATAAGTCATACCTATCTTTTGCGGGAAGTTTAAATCTGCCTATGAGGCTTATCAAATGCTTTTATAAGCTTACAGTGAAGCTTCTTTCGCGCTTCAAGAGCGCTGATTTTCGCGTAGTAGACCAGCATGTGTAATGGTTATTTCTAAATATAAATACTATATTTGCTCAATAAAGATTTTGTCAAAGTCAACACTCGTGACTTGGCGAGACTGAGTTCTTTTAGTTTGCCTTTAGTAATACTTGAAGTAAAATACAGTGTCCTTGCCTATATGCGCGGGAGCGAGGCGCCACGCTTACGAACAGTATCAAGCCGAATACTCACCGCATTAAATAATGTACATATAAAATATTAATCTCGGATGTAAAAAAATGATATAAAAACTGCAAAACATTAAATTTATGTTTGATAGTTTATTTTATTTAAAAAAATAGCTAAGAACTATAATTACCCACCCTCATAATCCTCCGTGTAGCAATTCCTGTGTTTCGGCTCGGAGAGGCGTGGTTGCCGGCTATACTTATATACGAGGCGAACATCTTAGTCCTCAGGGGTAGCAACGTATCTGTGATCAAATTCAGGTTTGATTCAATCTTACTTGGGAATGATTACTGATTATGGACATCAGTAATCATTCCCAAGTACGAATGACTGGGCGGCAGTGACTACTGACCATCAGGTGGACTGCATGCTCGTTTGCCTTTATACAATTAAAAAATAGTTCCAAATGTCCATACTAAGTCATACCACATCCTTACAATTACAAATTAATTGCTTACTATCTAAAGTCTAAACCACTGTCTACTGAGTTTCTCACTAATTATAATATTATTGTTGACTAATAGTCTGTAGGTTATCCGATTGTCGATTGTTGCTTAACCAAATATATAATCATACTCATCGATTTTATCATTAATTATAAAGTAACATACATAAAACTGTGGACCAACAGATTGTCGAATTATCTAATTTGCAAAATACCACTATAACTAAGATCGTCCTTACAATTTGCAAATTGCTCAAACTACAGCCTTATCAATCAAGTCCTCTTAAAGTGCTATGTATAACCCAATTCTGAATCTTAGTTTAATTACAGTTCATCTGGCCGGTCCGATTCCTTCGGTTCCATTACGTATATTCATTTGTCGGACTGTGGACGACTTCTGTAGTGATTAGTTGAAGCCACAAATAAAGGTGGAAAACGTTCTAGAATTGAATTTTTTTGCTGTTTTGCAATAATACACTTTTACATACATATGCTAACTCACTGACAATTAACATACTATGTTACTAATTGATTGTCAACTAGCTAAATTTTGACTCTTAGACTGTCTATTAACAGGCAGTCGTCTATCGGACTCTATACTAATTGTCGACATATCGACTAATGATTAACCATATGTTGGTTAAAGTTTAGCCAACTGTTGACTAAATACTAACCAACTGTTGACTACGAACCAACCGACTGTCGACAGGGTAACCATTAATGGCGTTATAAAATTTTAACCAGCAAGTTAACTGTTGGCTAATAAACTGTTGAAACACTTCAATTGGAAATTACCTATCATTCATATCAAATTCAGACTATGTATATCTTCGACCGTCCTTACAATTCTCAAATTGCTCAAAGTATAGACTTATCAATCAAGCCATCTTAAAACACTTTATATAACGCAATTGCGTTAGTTTGCATTCTGAATTCAGAATCTTAGTTTGATTACAGTTCATCTGGCCGGTCCAATTCCTTCGGTTCCATTACGTATATTCATTTGTCGGAATGTGGACGACTTCTGTAGAGATTAGTTGAAGTCACAAATAAAGGTGGAGAACGTTCTAGACTTTATTTTTTTTGCTGTATTGCAATAATTTGCAAAGCTGTTTTGCAATAAAAAATCAAATCTATATAAAGTAAAATGTTTTGTGCACTTTACTACATATATGCTAACTCACTGACGATTAAAATACAATTTACTAATTAACTGCTAATTAGCTAAATTTTGACTCTTACGCCGTCGAGTAACAGGTAGTCGCCTATCACACTCTAGTCTAACTGACTGTCGACATATCGACTAAAAACTAATCATATAGGTATTGGTTGAAAACTAAGCAACTGTTGACTAAAGAGTAACCAACTGCTGACTAAAGACTAACCAACTGTTGACTAAGGACCAACAGACTGTCAACAGAGTAACCATTAATGGCGTTATAAAATGTTAACCAGTAAGTTAACTGTTAGCTAATAGATGTTGAAACACTTAAGTTGGAAATTACTAATTATTCACATCAAATTCAAACTATGTATATCTTGGACTGTCCTTACAATTTGCAAATTGCACAAATCGACTATCAATCAAGGCACCCTAAAGCGCTTTATACGAGTATAACACAACTCAGAGTCTTAGTTTAATTACAGTTCATCTGGTCGGTCCGACTCCTTCGGTTCCATTCCGTACGTTAATTTGTTGGAATCCGGCTGACTTCTGTTGTAATCCGTGGAAGCCACTAATATAGCTGGAGAATGTTCTAAATTTTTTATTTTTTTGGTGTAGGAATACATATTTTCTTTAAAACTTACCATTTGTATACCTTCTTAGGCTAAATGTGGCGATCTTAATTATTTTTCATGAAAACACCATCGTGTAACACATAAATGATTGTAAATCATAAATGATTTGAATATGAATTTATTTACTTATTTATTAGTCATCTTCCGGATATACTACATCTCAATACAGATATACCTACTGACCATCTATGGTTTAATAGAGTGACAACTAAATTACTGTCAACGGATTCATTAACCATTCTTCTAACTGACCTTTCACTAATTATTGTTGACTAATAGGCTATCGGTTACCCGACTACCGACTGTCGATTGATGACTAACCAAATACCCTTTCTTTTTTATGATAAACTGTCAGCTAATCGACTATGAACTTCTCAAGACTGACAGACTGTCATATCACCCAACATGTGAAATATCAATTATTCATGCCACTACATAAAGCTTAGACCATCCTTACAACTTGCAAACTACTGAAACTGTAGCCGTATCCTTCAAAACTTTGTAAAGTAGTATATAGGTATAGTTTAATTCAGAGTCTTAGTTTAAGTATTTTACGTGGCAGGTCAGTTTCCTTCGGTTCTATTACGTACATTAATTTGTCGGATCGTGGCTGACTTCTATGTCTCTTAGTGATTAGTTGAAACCACAAATTTAGCTGGAGAATGTTTCACATTCCGGATTTTTCCTGTCTGGTATTAAAAATATTGTACTACAGATTCTGATAGGTTAAGTATATGGGGAATTACGGACTAGTGGGTACTAAATGATTTTCAACCAATTAATTGTCAACTAAACCATTGTCGTCTAATAAACTAATAACTATTAATTGACTAATACACTGTAGACTGTCCGACTGTTGACTTAGTAACTATCGACGTCTCGAATAGCTAAGGCCGTTCTTACAATTTGAAAATTGATCAAAATAAAGCGTTATCGTGTATTTATGTATCTTACTACAGATATTTAAACCAAGTTTCGATTAAAAAAGCGTATATTAAATTACTGACAGCTATCTAATTATCAACTGAAGTAATGTGTACTAAGTAATTCAGTAATTGGCTGTTGACTAATAAATTGTCCACTATCTGACAAATGACTAACCACATGTCTAATATTAGATGGTCATATTACGGACTGCTGTCTATCAAACATAGTTTTTTTTTATTACAAACCGTCAATTAGAAGCGGCTATTGGTATGTATCTGTCAATTTCGACACATACATACATCAATGATAAAAATAGGTGTGTCCTATCTGTCGTTGTTTATATTTTATAGAAACACAAATACATACCATATTTTAACTTCTAGTAAGCGATAGATAGGTTATTGAAACCAACCGTAATTGATTGTTGACTTATCAGCTGCAGATTAACGTTAAAACAAAACATGTCAATAATTACTACAACTAGGTTACCTTAGACAATCTTGATTTTCTTTACAATTTGCAAATTACTGAAACTAAAGCCTTATCATTCAAATCTTCCTAAAGTGCTATATATAACTCAATCGAGAATCTTAGTTTAATTACAGTCCTTCAGTCGGTCCAATTCCTTCGATTCCATTCCCTCGTCGGAGTAACATTCATTTGTCGCAATGTGACTGATTTCTGTAGTGATTAGTTGAAGCCACTAATAAACCCGGAGAATGTTCTAGATTCTAGACTTTTCTATTTTCTAGTAATGAACATCTTAGTGTAGGTATGTAGATACGAGATTTTCTGTAATGAGAAATCTGAGGTTCTTGACAAATATCAAATGAAAGGACTGGATTATATTTTCGGCTGACTTCCTTTGACAGCTAAGCATAGATTAATTACTTTTTTTTTGTCAGTGAGAAATGAAATATTGACTTATATTCTAAACTAGCTGTCTGGATGGATTTCGTCCCGGGAACAAAACCTGAAAAAATTTTTTTTATAAATATTTATTATTTTTATACATACAAACTTTCTCCTGACAATAAAAAACGCATAAAAGAAAGATTTATCCAATTTGGTGCAGTAGTTTGGAAGTTATGCGCGTACATACATTCAGGTGATTCATTTTTATTAATATAGATTTAAATACTAGTGTGATATACTAGGATTCCGGTTTAGATTCCTGCCAGAAAAAAAATATCAAACGTTGAATTTGGATTTTAGGTTTCTTTTTATCGTATAAAGGTAGCAAACGAGCATGCAGTGCACCTGATGGTAAATGGTTACTGCCGCCCATGGACATCAATAATCATCCCAAGTACAATTAAATCTACCTAAGTTTGATCATAGATGCGTCCTGAGGACTAAGACGTTTGCCTCGTGCATAAGTATAGCCGGCAACCACGTTTGGAGAGCAAAACGAAACACAAAAATTTCTTCACGGAGGATTATGGCGGCGATGGTATCTCCCCGGTTGAACGAAACGAGTTCAAAATGTCAAAATTGGATCTGCATTTGTGTAATGTTTCTGTGTTCGTAACATCGACGACATTCCCAGTGTAAAAAGTGTTATTATGTTTTGTGTATTATTACGTGTATTATTAGTACATTTTTTCTCTACACAAACACACAATCATATTGAAATTACCTTTAGAAATCATAGTTTCGTTAATTAATTCACCCAAACTATTTGCCAAGCTTTTAATACATTTTCATAATCCCTATCAACTGTCCCGAACCTTCGGTTAGAAACATATTCGTTTAACAATGGCTGTTATCACAGTATTAAATAAGCCTTTTAACTATTCAATAATTCAAATTTGGAAACAGACGCTGCGCAAGAGATGGCGCCAACGGGTTTGCTAACTTTTGACGTTGGCGTCATATGGATGTGATGGATTTTATTTTTATTGTGTAAAGGTAGCAAACGAGCATGCAGTCCACCTGATGGTAAGTGACACCAGTAATCATCCTCAAGTACGATTGAGTTATACCTAAGTTTGATTACAGATGCGTTGTTACCCCTGAGCTTTCAAAAAGCCTTATTTGAAAGCTATATATTACGGATGTAAGGAATATTTCGTTAAATTATGTCCACTGAAATTAAGTGTGCTGTCTGAAGGAGGTGTCAAGAATCTCCGAAATTGACGTGTTTGTATGAAGAGAGCTAGGAAAGTGGAAGAAGCTAGGCAAATATGCCAGAACCGTGCCGTTTGGCACTCGATACTCTCTGCCTACCCTGTTACGGTTTTGGCGGGAAGATGTAAAATGAATGTCCACTGAAATTCTTTTATGTATAATGTATATTGTATTTCTTATCATATATAAACACTAGCTGTGCCCGCGGCTCCACCCGCTACCCCCCCTTTTAAGGGTTTAATTTTTATGGTCTAAAACACGGCCGGAGATCGTCTCGACAGATTAGTAAAGTTGGCATCAAAATCCGTTAAGCCGTTTTTACGTGATGCGTCAAATAAACAGACAAACAGATTAACAGACAAACAGACAAAAATTCTACAAACTGTTGGAACGTGTTCTGTTATCGATCCTAAGTATCCCCAGCAACTTTTTTTTAATATATTCCATGTACAGACTTTCGACCCTCTTTAGCTTGATTATATGTATAGATAGATAGATCATGACACGAGATTTTTATATGTTGAAATAATTTAAATTTATTGTTTATGCTACTTACTGTGATATATTAATATAGATAATAATGTTGAAGTAAAAATCTTAAGTTTTGAATGACATTTTTTAGTGATTTTAACTTAAGAAAAATAATTTCGTTAATTATACATTACGGCGTGTGTGTTAATTAACTATGTGTGTATGTCTCTGTATGTCTGTGTGTATGTCATATAAAACATTGATATAAAACCTAACGAAATCCATACAAATCTATCACAAACTTGGTAGTTACCTTGTAAATCTGCGTAGGTGTCCAGATTTGGGTCGCACGACAGACAAACTACCAACTCTCAGTTTATGTAACGTGTCGTCTTTAAATTGTTTATCTAGTTGGACTAATAAATCTTGATTTTTGTGTCAAGAATGTCTATTAGGGCACAGTAATAAAATGACAAAAAGTACCGCTTAAGGTTAGAATTAACAAAGAGATTTATAGATGACAACGATGATATTTAAGACGAACATAGCGTCTTCTTTTTAAATTGGTTATTTTTTACCAAAAATAGAAGCAACTTCAAGATGAAGTAAAAATTGAAAAATAATTGATAATTTTGATGGCATCTATTCCTTTACTTCCCCATAAGTACCTCTTTTTTGGCACACTTGGCACCTACATCTAAATTATTAATTATTTTTCACTATTTAGTTCGTCTTGGTTCTATTTTTATTCAACAAACATTTATTTGTCTCTTTTAGTGGTAGACATATTCTAATCATAACTAGTAATAGATAGTTTGTCTGGCTGGAAAAGATTGTTAAAAAAAAATGATCAAGAATCGGACAAATAGGTTTGGAGATATACTCGTACGCCGACAATTCACAATAATTACTTCACGGAGGAGATTATGAGTATCAATAGAATACATATCAGTAGGTACAATTTAGTCAATTTTTTTTTATTGTGTAAAGGTAGCAAACGAGCATGCAGTCCACCTGATGGTAAGTGGCCACTGCCACCCATGGAC
>DWNR01003971.1:0-11287 GCA_018250455.1 Polygonus leo
GAACCCGGGACCGTAAGCTCAGTCGACCAGCATGGTGACCGCTGCGCCACGCGGGTCGTCCAATTAGTAATAAAATTAATATGAATTAGTAAACTGAATTCCTATTGCTCCCATTCTCATCACAATTTAGATTATACATTTTTTTAAATCTAGATGCAAAACCACAATTTTACTTGCAAGTGATGAAATGTTTACGTTCAATTTCGGACACGGCCAGTTCCTTAAAGCCGGCATGATTGACTTGCTTTGTCAGCTTTGAATACAGCATGGGTGTTGGTGAATACATCTTGATATAGCTCAAGAAGCTTAAGATCTTAGAACGTTATTAAAATGCAAATGAGGCGCATAGCGGCTTGTCTAGATCGTAATCGTAGAGTTAGTGAGAGCAGTCATAGCCCAGTGATTAAGATTCCAGGTGAAAACGACGTGAAGAAACCTACGCATCTAAAAAATAAGGAGTGTACTTAATTTGTATTTACATGCACGTAAAGCGTAGTTGTTAAGATTTCGACCTTTCACTCAGGGTCCGGGTATTTCCGGGTATATTTGGTTTTTTCAAAACTAACGAGCGTATTAAAAGTTTAATTCCCTTAATAATCCTCTCCTAATTACCCTCATAATCCTCCGTGAAGCAATTTATTGTGTTTCGGTTTGGAGAGGCGTGCTAGCAACGCATCTGTGGTCAACCTCAAGTACGATTCAATCGTACTCGGAGATAATCAATGTCCATGGGCGGCAGTTACCACTTACCATCAGGTGACTGCATGCTCGTTTGCTACCTTAAGGCGATAAAAATATATATCGTTTACTTTTTAGTGAAGGCTTAATATTTTGATAAAATCTGAAGGAATAATCCCTCATTTTAGTGAAGGAAAATTCGCACTTGGTCACCATGGCAAATTCAGTCCTATATCCTATTCTTTGGGAGAAGAGTCCCGTGTCCAGCAGTGGGATAATATTAAGTCTGATGTGATACCACTTGTGTTTCTCAAAGTCATATTCCTACATATCAGTGTCGACTTATCTGACGGCACTTCACCTGACCTGCTTAGCTTGGCTTTGCTAAATATTAATAAAATTATTTTAATCTTACACACACACATACACACTCACACCATATAGATGATATGCAACCTAATATTAAGTCATATTACAATAAATATAGTTAAAAAAAAAAACTAAAAAACACGCTTTTAGAGCATATCAAACTAAAAAGTAAAAAAATATTTTGTAATATAAGCTGAAAACAATAATGAACGGAAAATACTAGTATTATTGTGAAAAAAGCGTGGGTTGCTCGATATATGAAAAATATGGCACAAGGCGCCAGTCTGTAGGTTAAAAGTTGGTCAAAATCGAGTACAAAGGAGTCAGTTACAAGTAAACAAACATACATATATACAAGTGAAGCTAATATAAGCGTGTTAAAAATATACTTATTTCTGCAATTTAGTGTTATCATTAAACCACAATAAGTCAGTTCCGACTAATTAACTCTAATTGTGCCGTAACGACTAATATAATTGCTGCCGCAAATAGCGCGTCCGGTTGCGGGATGCCGCTAACAGTATTTCCGATCCTACTGAAATTCAGTATTACATTGTGGGGACTAATGCGTGATGATAATAAAAGAGAAATCCAATTGAAATCAATATATTTTTCATAGGCAAATTTTCATTAACAGTCGCTTGGCAGTACCGGTGACGGATGTCTATATGTCTCAATGACAACAATAATAAATTATTGCCATAACATGATATATCTTTGTAGTGTGAGTAGTAGTTAGTGAGTATCTTTGTTTTGTATATATTAATTCATTCATGCATATAGTATATGAAATTGAGATTTGGTAAACGAAGTTATCGAAGTTTATTTTACTAATAAACCAGGTGGTAGAACTCATGTAGTCCGACTGGGAAGGTACCACCGCTCCCCTAATAATCCTGCGTGAAGCAATTTATTGTGTTTCGGTGTGGAGAGGCGTGGTTGCCGGCTGTACTTACAAACGAGGAGAACATCTTAGTCCTCACGGGTAGTATAGCATTTGTGGTCAACCTTGGGTCAATCGTACTTAGGGATGACTACTAATGTCCATGGGTGGCAGTGATCACTTACCATCAGGTGGACTGCATGCTCGTTTGCTACCTTTTCACAATAAAAAAAAACTAAGTTTTGGAATAAATTAATTTTGTAATTTTTATCTTCATTAAAATTCTATACTACCAACGTTGCAGAATCTGAAAAAAAATGCAAAGAAGAAATCGACAATTTTGTTTTATTTCACGCATCAGTTATAACTTTTACCCGTTAATACTTTTCTTTGATGTATAAAACCTTTATTTATTTTTAGGTGCTACATAACAGTAACATGGTTGCACTAATTAGCACTAGTTGTACTATAGCGACAATTGTAATTGCTGCCGCAAATAGCGCGTCCGGTTGCGGGATGCCGCTAACAGTACTTCCGTTTCCGGGTCAGTACTACTGAAATTCAGGCTTATTTAGTCTACTGTAGATTAATCTACTACAATAAACTGTAGATTTTCAATCAAAATTATTAAAGACAATTTAATGGCAATTTCAAATGTGTCCGAAGTCATAAAGAAGTAATTGACAATTTTGTTTTTTTTTTTAACATTAATTATAAATTTTGTTATCTTGTAACATTAATTCCTTGATTAGAAAATAATATATATAGATTTGTTTTTATGCACTAAATAACATTAATATAATTAACTTATTAACTCTTCTTAGTACTTCCGCTTCCGGATCAGTATTACTGAAATTTAAATTACTGGAAAGAAAAAAAAATGAATGAAATAGTATTCATTCACGCTGAATATGATACACAATGAACTTAAAAACTAAACATAATTAAATTTGGTGTACTAGTATATTCTATTTATTTACTATTTGCTTATATGCACATAAAATAGAACTGATGTTTGCAAAAAACATTGCCTTAGTCCTTGAATTTGGCCTTGAATAGCACCTCCCTGTTCTAACAAAATGTTGTAAAACTCATTTTGCAGGCAATATATAACACAAAATGATTGATTTTATATTTGTTCATATTTCACTAGGATTTTAATTTCCTTTCAATTATCTTTATTCATTATTTATTATCAATGCTACAACCTATCAATTATTTGCAAATAACAATTAATAACAATTATTATGAATAATATGTAATAGGTGTCATTTATATCTATCAAAACCATCTTCTAATGTGCTTAAAAAGCAGTAATTAAATTTATGTTACTAAATAACAAATTTACTACAGAAACTAATACATTCGATAACATACAGTCATTGTACGCGTCCCCGCAAATAGCGCGTCTGGTTGCGGAGTACCGCTTTTCTGCTTCCGGTTCCACTAAAATTCAGTGTATGTTTTGCCATTTGAATTTTTATTTGTGTAATAAAATGGCATGGTTGCCAGCTATATTAACGAACGAGACGAATATCTTAGTCTTCAGGTATAGTAACGCATCAGTGGACAATCTCAGGTAAAACGTCGATAAAACGTACTTGGGAATGATTACTAATATCCATGGGTGGCAGTTACCACTTACTGTTGGTTACCATCAGGTGGACTGCATGCTCGATGGCTACCTTCATTCGAAAAAAAATACCAATCAAGGCACAGCTTAACTGATTTAAATGAAAACTTGTAAGTGTAGTAGGTTTGAGTTTGGATGCTATAGGGGACGTTGTAGTCGCAATATTATTTTTTAAATCAAATTAATAAATTCCAATATTATTAAAATAACTTGTTAAATATTAAACAAGTATAAAATGAGTAAATTCGAGATTATGAAGGAATTGTTATTTTGAATTTTGTATTATTTATATTACACTAGCTGAACCCTGCGCACGTTTCTACGCCACGAACTAAAATTAATTTGAAGGAAAGACATTGCACAAATATATATGAAATTCATTGGAATGACAGTGGCGCCATCTATCGAAGATTGGATGTACCAACTCAGAAACCTTTGTGGGCTCATGCACAACAACTTTGCTAAAGATGACTATAACTAGTTCCAACTAATTAACTGTATTTCTGCCGTAAATGTCATTGTATGTGTTGCCGCAAATAGCGCGTCCGGTTGCGGAAGGCCGCTAACTGCACTTCCGTTTCCGGTTTAATACAACTGAAATACAGCCTCTGTTTTGTTTTAAACGCACTCTGTTTACTAAAGTAAACTTTTTACGAAATTATCATTTAATAACTAAAAATAAAAGCTCTAATATTCTTCGTTTGATTTTAAGTGAAATATAATTAAAGTATATTTTAGCAAAAAAAAAGCATCTGGTAATAAATACAAATTATATGTGAAACAAATTAAATTGAAACCTCTTTGGAAATGAATCAAAATAAAAAAAAAAAAAAAAAAAAATGTAATTTGAATTGATTGAATTTTAAAAGGAATGCAAAAGAAGGTTATTAGAGGTTGTTTACAAGACACTTTTCAGGGTTCCGTACTCGAAGAGTAAAAGCGGGATCCTATTATTAAGACTCCATTACGTCCGTACGTCCGTCAGTGTGTCACAGGGCTTGTAGACAGTTGAATTTTTCGCTGATTATGTATTTCTATATTCGCCATAGCAACTAGTTTGCCAGGTGGTAGAAATCATGAAGCTCGACCGGGGACGTACCACCGCCACCCTCATAATCCTCCATGAAGCAATTTATTGTGTTTCGGTATGGAGAGGCGTTCGCGTTTAAGTATAGCGTTGCCGGCTATACTTAAACGCGAGGCAAACATCTTAGTCCTCAGGGGTAGCAACACATCTGTGATTAAACTTAGGTATGACTCAATCGTACTTGAGGATGTTTACTAATGTCCATGAGCCGCAGTGGCCACTTACCATCTGGTGGACTGCATGCTCGTTTGCTGCCTTTACACATAAAAAAAAATAGTACTGACATAAAAATAGAATAAAATAAATATTCAAGTGGGTATACGACAAAGGTGAATTTTTTGCCGTTCGTTGTAGACTTCGTGCACTAATGCGACTCGCAGTTAGCTTTTTTTTACTTAAATATACTTCCATAATTATTTAATGTATATTATTACTATAAGTTATCATATAAGTAATCATATAAGTATATATCGAATAAGAAAAATAAATATATAACTTTTTTCTACAAAATAACCTTATTCTAGAAAATTAATACGAAGTATTAGTGAACTAATTATAACTTTAGTAACAGAAGCTATTGTCAGAATCCACCGGATGTTGTTCGAAACAACTTCCGGTTGCACGATTGCGCGGATGTCACTTCCGTTTCCGGCAGTCCTTAACTGCAATGGAATTTGTGTGAACTTATTCCTGTCTATAGGGTAGGAGGTTATACTTATAGTAAGATTTAAGAATATGAACCTATTTTGTTTTATTTAAAGCAAAATCTACTAAAATTAAAAGTTTGTACCTATATGTTTGTTTGTATATATTTTTTCATCCAAAAAAATCTGTGACTTATCATCCATTTTATTTTCTCGGTACAAAGTTATAAAAAAATAAAATAAAATCAATATAACATGAGCACAGTTTTTGTATTTCTTATATTTAGTATTTGTTATAATAGCGGGTGTAATAATAAACACTCCAAAAATTTCATGTTTCTGAAAGAGAAAGAAAGATTTTTTTTCATTTTTTTATTTGGCAAACTTATTATCAGAAAAGCCGTAATATTACTTAATCCTTGTTAATCAATAATAATTGCTGTTAAGTCAGGATTGACCTTTGTCAGCGGGAAGTGGCCGCACAGCCTCCGGTTGCGGCGTCGTCTTGTTAGCACATCCGTTACCGGTTGCCGTTCCATACTGACCTTACATGTGTGGTCACCAGATTAGATGCGGTAGTTCATGAGTAACCTACTCATGAACTACCGCAACCTCTTTACCAAATGCAAGTTAAAATTAATTAAATAATATTTATAATTAATAATATATTATGACATCGACTGTCTTATACTTATTAGAAATTCCTTACAAAAATGTTTTTTAATAATTTTATAATTTATTTGTTACAAATTTCTAATAGCTATGGAATTTGAACACTTGGGTGTTCAAATTCTACGTCCCCAAGGTGAGAGGACGCAATCTTTATAATTAACTTATACAAAATTTTGAGACTCCCAGTTTAAGAAGAAATAATCTTAACAACTGAGCTATGACTACTTATGATATTATCAAGGAGATTTAGTATTCAAGGCTAAAGCTACATTTTGTTACACGAATGAAATCGCGTTTCATAAACATAACAACAACCCCCCAAAAGTTGATTCATAAAATCCCGCGTAATTCCCAAACATCATTGTTTTCATCCAACTTCAAAATGAAATTCCTATCGCCATAAATTATTTTTCCAAACCGCATTCCCGCGGGACGTCCTCGATCTACTTTGTAACACAATAGAGGAATATTGGGGAATATTCCTCACTCCCGGTTTGACATTCCCAATATTTATGTATCGTGGTAAATACGTTGAAATTTCCAAAAATGCACCTGGATTTTTGAAGGGAATTTAATTTAAACTTGAAATATATGGGTGTAAAATCATCTCTATAGAGAAAGATTCAGTATCTGGGAATTTTAAAATTCCGCTTACTACTTGCATTGTATTTGCTATACAATATATTTTTTGTTCGATTGAATAGTGTATATTTATAGAAAATATTGTAAATGATAAGTAGCAAATATTTTCATTTCATGTACACGTTCAGTACTGTTAAGTAAGCGAGGAATGTAAGTAATTGTAATAAATAATAAAGAAGTTTCAAACGAGCATGTAGTCCACCTTATGGCAACAGGGCCCTGCCTATGGAAGCCTATAAGTAACCTCTGGATATTTGACCCTGCAATCCTACCTAGTGTTGAAAATTCTGAAAGAAACAAATTGTTTTTTCGGCGAAAAAAACGATAGTTACTTTTAAACCGTTTTATTCGTTTGGTACATTGAAATAAATCAGAAAAAAAAACCTTAAGAAAAAAACGGGCTTTATTAAAATTTTCGTCGTTTGTTTCGAAAAATTAAAAAAACAAGGTTTTTATTCGAAATTTGGCCGGAATGAGCGCACTGCGCATGACAATAAAAACAAATCGAATACATCTATCAATACGAAAAATACTTTTCCATCAATACTTTTCCGTTTCTTTCATATTATTCCGTTTTTTTTTCAGTTTTATTTGTAAAGAACGTGAAATATTACATACTTATTTTTTTTGAAATTTTCCAATAAAACTTGGCTAAAAACGAAGGAATTGGAATCAACGTTAATCCTACGTGAGGTCGGCTACAGATGAGTTGCCACCATTGAGGACTGAAACGATCACGTATAAGTGTGACCGGTAACCACATCTTTGCGAATCAGTAATCTTTCACTAACAACTGCTGCAGCGCAAATGAGTGCAGTCGTATAAACCGTAATACACCTGTATAACCAATAATTCGACCAAAATTAATAACCCGTGAAAGTGTGCCCGGTTACCACGTTTTTTTGACCAAAACGCAAATTACTAATAAACAATAGTTGCGGATCAAATAACTGTAGTGATATAAAGTTTGACCTATACAAGTTTTTACAAAGTGGCAAAAGTAATAATGCAACGAAAATCAATAGTAGTTATTATAAATAGTCCACTTTTAGCTGACATTACAAAGGGACCATTAAGCTATCAATGCGAGTGAAATCAGGCATACATTACAATCATGTACGTGGCTGGCTGAAGCCGCAATCAAAACACATTAATTAGTAGGAAACAGTGAAATTGGAGCTCAGAAATTCCTAGTATTGTGGCAATTATGTATCGAAAACTATTTGTCACTGAGAAATAGTAATCGAATCAATACCATTTCCAGATTTGCATTCATTTCTACTATATTTGTATGTGTGTATGAGTGGGTGTATATACCTATTCAAATAATTTACCATAGTTTATTTGCAAAAATAAATAAATTATTAAAGAAGTGTGTTCTTTCCTAGAAACCATAAATATTTACCTGTGTGCAACTGCAAATTTGTTCTTGTTAGGGTCGACTACAGATGAATTGCTACCCCTGAGTACTGATGCGATTGCCTCTAATATAAACAGGCTATTTCAACATGACATTACAAAGAGACCAGTGATCTATAACAGCGAGTGAAATCAGGCATACACTACAATCATGTAGCCTGAAGCCGCAATCAAAACGCATTAAATAGTAGGAAACAGTGTCATCGGAACTCAGAAACTCCTAGTATAATGGCAGTTATGTATCTAAAACTATTTGTCACTAAGCAATACTGAGTACAAATTGATGCTAGAATTTCAACGGATTGCATTAATGCATGTGTTTTGGAATCATTACAGAGATCAAATATTAGAATTGTCGCACCCTAAGCCACGTATATAAATGTGTTATAACTTATGTAAAAATAAAATTAAATAACTGAAGAGGTTTATTCTACCAATGCGTATTCTTGAAAGCCTATGGACGTCTTTATTCTATTTGAAGTCGGCTACAGATGCGTTGCCACCCTCGAGGATTGCTACCTTTTGAATACAAGTGTAACTCTCCGACCTTATATATATATAGATAGTTACCTTTTGAATACAAGTGTAACTCTCCGACCGAAACGCAAAGTAGTAATAAACAACTGCTGAAGCGCAAATGGGCGCTATCAACCCGGACACAACTGTATACCATTCTACCACCTGGCAACATTAATAATGGCACCAAAAGCCAATACGGACTATTATAAACCACTTTAACCTAACATTAAAAGGGGACCATTAAGCTATCAAAGCGAGTGAAATCAGGCATACATTGCAATCATGTACGTGGCTGGCTGAAGCCGCAATCAAAACACATTAATTAGTAGGAAACAGTGACGTCGGAGCTCAGAAACTCCTAGTACAATGACAGTTATGTATCCAAAACCATTTGTCACTAAGCAATACTGAGTGTACAAATCGATATTAGAATTTCAACGGATTGCATTAATGTAAGTGGAATAATTACGCAAGTAGTATTTATGCAGAAATACTTAGACCATTGCATGTTTAGAATTATACATTTTTGTAATTATCGAGACTATTGCTAGATTATCAGAGGACAGAAGTTAATCAAATAAGTATAGCCGTAAACCACGCCTCTTCAAACCGAAACACGAGAATTGCTTCACGGAGGATTATTCACATAGAATTATCCTCCGTCGTAATATTTTCATTGGGGAAGTTCGAGCTATCAGATTTTAGTGTTTATAAAAAATATGCGTTTGGGGAATGATTAATCTTTACTTTTACCACACTTCCAAATATCCGCGTGCATCGATGCGATCAGAAAAATGTACAAGATAATTGTTTTATAATATTTAGTGAAGTTATAATACAATCAATGGAAATAACCATTTGTTTCATTCATTTGTAAATTAATATTCGATGATATTTCTCACAATTTTGTTACAATATAAATATAATTATAGTCGTGTCTTATTTAGTATTGTCTTGATTTCTAAACATAAGTTACAATGATACTTGACAAATTGAAGTCAGAACACCCACATACGTAACCTAAATTGTAAATCGCAATCTAAGTAATCCCCGCAAATTAGTTTGGGAGTCGCAGTAGGATTGCAAATTGCGAATCAATTCGACACAACGACGTTATTTACGCTTCCGACGCGGCTTTATTTACGACGCAGCTCAGTTTATTCCGATTTACAAGCGATTAAATCGATTTAGTGAGTCGTGTTTTTGTATGCGATCAATAAACAACTGAAGCCATTTAGGTGTATTATCGCTGTAATTTATATTATTGTGTTAGATCTGTTATTCCTGCAATTCCTGTTAACTGACACAATATTTTACTCCTTAGCTACGTGTAAATTTATATATTAAAATTCCAACAAAATTGTGCAAAATTTCGAAAAAAAAAAGGTCGGAGCCGTCTGTAATTTTTTAATATATAGGTATACTTATATACCCTTTTCGTTACTCAAATATAGTATAGATTGCTATTCCAATATTCCAAAAAAAATCTTCCAATTTTTTCATTATATTATTTTATACTACCTATAAAATAATTCATCATTTTGAACAAAATAATTTTGTGCCTAGGATTCGACCCCACAGTAAATAAAGCTAGGCTATCTTTACTGTCTGTCTGACTGCGTAATCACTTATAGATATCATCGTAGACAGATTTATTTCCGGACAAAGCCAGTGTTAGTCATCGAGGGATGCTATTTAAAGATCCCCTTGCTAAGGGGCGCAATAAGTGGGGGTTTTATTTGGGGTCTATAGGGATGTTTTCAAAAATAAACCGGTAGGGGTGTTGAAATAACCAAGGCTATACAAAGTCGAGCGTAAAAATATGAGCGTTTTATTTTATATTTTTATTCTTGTTCCTCAAAAGCTGTGGCTTAGAGGGTGAGTTATAAGGTGGGCTTTGTATGTTTTATATTTTTGAGAAATTGAAGTGAGTGTAATAAAAGTCACTTGCAAAGATTTGAAATTTGTAACTCAGGATTTTATTTAAAAATGCAGGTAAAGCTATTTTGGGTAGTTTATTTACTAAAGGAACTAAAACTGTACTTGATAATTTAGAATCTTGAATATCCATACCTTGTTGCTTTAGCGAACCCCCTGTTCTTACAAATATGACGGTGACCACTTATCATATGGCTCACCCACCTCATTGATAGCTATAAAGGTAGATAGCTATCTACCTACATTTATCACCTATATGTAGATATCGCTAGGTAGGTATATTGTCATAAAAAATCTTAGGGATTATTTATAGACGTGTGCCACGTGATAGGACTCGCTTAGTTCGACTGGGGAGGTACCACCGCTACCCTCATAATCCTTCGTGAAGCAATTCTTGTGTTTCGGTTTGGAGAGGCGTGGTTACCGGCTATTCTTATACACGAGGGGAATATCTTTGTCCTCAGAAATAGCAATGAGATCAAACTTAGATAAGATTTAATTATGGTTGGGGATGATTACTGATGTCCATAGGCGGCAGTGACCAATTACCATCAGGTGACTGCATGCTCGTTTGCTACCTTTCTAAGATAAAAAAAGATTATGTAAGGTTCAATAAGGGGCTTGAGGAGGTTCGTAATGATCCATAATAAATGCAATACAAGGGAAAAGTGGGGTGTAGGATATATCATGTCATGGAATTTCTTTTTGACGCTCGATTTTTAAAGTTAAAAGCGCGCGTAAAGGAGCCTTTATTATGTTTGTTTTCAATTTTTTATATATTGGTAAATATTTAATGCTTCCTT
>DWNR01003972.1:0-11287 GCA_018250455.1 Polygonus leo
TAGGTACAGTAGTTTCGGCTGTGCGTTGATATGTCAGTCAGTTAATCAGTTTTGCCTTTTATATATATAGATTAAACGTAGAAATGATTATGTAAGTGTTAAAACAAGTGTTATTACAACAGCTCACAGCAACCACGCGTGTACATACGAATATCAACTTGAACTTGACCAAATAAACAATGTCAAACTTAAAATCGACGCGGTCACGGTTGGCCGTTTAGCGCTCTCGTTAATAAAGCGAATAAATAATGGCCTTACTCGTATTGCAATTACATCATCTTTGCAAATCGACGCGAATACAATTATATGAAGAGACGTGTAGGTACCAAATCGGTGTTGTTCAACATAAATTTAATTATGATGTCAACTCTAAGGTGGTGTGATCGGTTGATAGGAGTGTGGCGATGGAGTATAACATGAGATACTTAGAAATGATCGTATTTTTATCAGCATAATGTATGTTAACATTCACTTTCAGCGTGCAAAACAATTCTCTCCATCCTTTGACTTTCCAATCGTCTTGACTCATTCGTCCATCCAAATTTGGATGGATGAGTTTCGTCGAACTTACTACCATTATAGTGCTCTATAATGACGACCACAGTATCCATAACGATTCTTTTAGGTACAAAAGATATTGTAGTAATACTTTTTCTATTAACACAGGTGCAAATATTTTTTGTAATAATCCATTCTATCATATGGCATTTAATCACGCCGGTATTCTAAATATAGATATCGTTCACAAGCAGGAGAAATAATCAGGAACTAGAGTAGGTTACTCGCCCCCACTCGTGATATAAATTACCTATGCTGATGTCATTTATACGATATTATTTTACCTGTCTGACACCTTTGTTAATCCGATATTTTAACAATATTATCAACTCGCATATCTGTCTGTTGTCGGCTGTAGTTTTTGTCATCAGAACAGTTTGTTTGCGTCGCTTTAACATACTACCATTCTCACGTTATGATTTATTATATGTATATCGTACAATTTGTCTGATTCACAAACTTGTCCTGAAAGGAATTCTTCGGTAATGATAAATGTCTTCTTTAGCATAACAATGTGTCTCGTTATGTGACCGACGAGTAAAAAATGCGAGATGTCGTGTCAAATTAGTCCTTGTTGTAGTAATTGCTTCAATTACGTCTTCATATTCTCAAAAATGTAAATGTCGTACCCCATCATATGGGCTTTCTTAAACCATAATTACGTACGGTTGCCAATACGTAATAATATGTTAACGAATCGTATTTGTTAATAAACGCCTTGAACTGTAGGTATCTACTTGACACACTGACAATTTGGCGGTTGACTTGCAGAATTGTTTTAATTAAAAAATTGACGCTGTTGTTGAATGATTTAAGGCTACTACTCTACAAGCGTTTGTAAAGCGGAAGCGTTTGTACCGCGTTACTGAGACTCGCGTTTTCACGGCGCGTTAGGTTGCGCTATGCGAACGCGGCGAGCACGCAGCGTCTGCGTCGCTTTAGCGTCGATTAAACGCTTTCGTTTGTCTAACGCTAATGGGAAAGCCGCCAGATCTTATAGTATCATAAATTATCTAAAGGAACAATATCTTAGAATTTTATACAGAATAATGCAATAAAACAAAGTACAAAACGACCAAGCATATACACATCTAAGTCTAGGCAGTGCGACTGTACCTGTGAAACGCAAAAGATTGACGCTCACACCATTATAAAGTAATGTTCAAGTGTAATTTATCGACGTCTTCTTGACCTTTGATATTTGTACGTGAAGAGGAATAAAAAGCATCGTCATTTAACAATACTTTAATGATAGCGAAACACAACTGCTCGTGCAAAATGTACGAGTAAAACCTATCGTGAAAGTACCACATGAAATTCTGTATTATCATACCCGTTGTAATATGCATAATAACTACCGCTTCATGAATGACTGTGCAAGTTGGACGACGTGGTGAATGCGAATAAGCTATACTTCCGCATAACTTATCTACTAAGTAAGCTTGAATATAGCCTGTACCAATTATTTTCCCAACAAATGCTATTGAGAAAAAATCAAGAGATTCTGTCTTAGAAGTTTCGAAATTATCGATGTTTTAGGCGTTAAGTGCTCTAAAATGTTTTACACGGTTAATTATTTTTACTAAGTGAATAGTAACTGCTAAATTTTTTGTCGCGTAAACAAATTGGCAAACAAATCGAATTTGTTTAAATTCGCCGTTTTTAATTAGGTTTATTTTGTAGTAGACCATAACGGCTTGTCTTCGACTTTGCAACGGATTGCATTAGACCATAATGCCGAAATTACTAAATTGTATGTATATTAAAATCTTAATCTAAATGTATAGAAATACCGTGTAATTCGACCACATTAGTATCCGAAATACACAAATTCCAATTTTGCACATGTGTGTCACTTGGTTTAACTTGGAAGATAAGATATTTTTCGAATGGACAGTTGGCATTTTTTCCTGATTTTTTTAAAAACAGAAAATTTACCTATGCTCAGTGGTAATATTAATATCAAGCACTACTTAATCCACTTACCCTGTGAATGTATGCACTTGAATTAATAGAGTGCAATGCATAATGCATACTGAACCAATAACTTTCTTCCGCGTTACTTGCAAGTCAGTGGGCGGCAGAGGGAGCTGCCGATGAGCCTTTACATCATAGTTATGATACCAACCCACGCGCGGTGGCAAGGCCAGCCCGCTGCGCAGTTGTCGCCATGATTAATCGGGCCCCGGAGATCAGTGCCGGACACACCACAGTACTAACCGCCAGCTCCAACATAAGTGTACTTGATAACTTGCCCGATATATGTAAGTGCGACTTAAGTTTAGGCAACTTTGACTTAGGCTGTGTAAAAGTAATTCAATTTTAAATTAAAATATGTTTATTAATGTGCATTTTTATTGTGATCTGAGGCTTTGTGTCGGTTTAGGCATTCGTGTGTCGCATAATTAATCCACGTGGACTCCAGTCAACTTATACGTTTACGAATCATGTAATAACTTAACATTTAGTAATTCTTTTAGCATTTTATCTGTTAGTGAGATCGTTCTGTTTGATTTGAGGTGTTATGTGTTATACATATTTTAATCTTTCTACTAACATTCAAACAATCTTATTATTTTTTTATTTAAAATTAGTCTATGTTCTACTTACACCGTATATAAATAAGTTACATTATTTATTTTCTATTTTATCAACAAAGTGCAATAACAAAATATAAGCAAATCTAGTTCATTGTTGTGGTTATCGCAAATTGTATTGTGAAAATAAGCGAATAGCAGAGGTTATGCATCAACATTCTTCAAGTACTTGTGTCTTTCATCTCCTCTCTGTAGATGTTTCACACGCATATGATTTTATCAAACATATCAGAATTGCAAACAACCTGCTCGGTGTCACGAAACATGTTATCTTGCTCAATTTGCCTCCATTTGTTGTACTCGACTATTTTCTATGTACTGTGTTCGATTATCGCTCTCGTTTTACATTCTCGTGTAATGCATACCTGTTTTTGTAAGCATGTTTTTCATTTGTTTGCTTTACGTGTATTTATTTTGTTGTCGTAGACGGCAGTTCCTCGGACACACTGAGAAAGTTGAGCGACGACTCATCAAGAAAACATTTATCAGGTAAGTTTCATCTCTTATGTTAGCAAAAAAGGACTGCAATATCGTTTATTTTACTTTGCACGTAAACTGTGAGCGAGCATGAATGTGCTTTTCGTATGTTCCCTCGCACATACCATCGCACGCCGCATTGTCTATTTGTACATACCTAGTAATGATATATTTTCACATTTTCACCCCCTATCATGCTTCTGCACGTGGAGCAGATTTGATCGAAGCGGAGGAGGACGAGGTCAGCAGCAGCCTCCCCGACAGACGACGATCATTTCGCAAGGCATCTAGTAAGTCATGCACCATTATCATATGCATGTTCTGACAATGATAGTAAGTTATCAGGCAATCATACAGCAACAATCTTAGTGTCACTTTAATGTTGTTTATATTTGTTGTCGTGAACTTCTAGATAATGATCACATAAGGGTGGAGGAATGCTTACTAGATTTAGTAATGCGTTGCATGTACTGCTGCAATAAGGTGATGGAATAAAATGCATTTGCATAGTAAACTGACCACTACTCTATATAAACGGTGTCTTACAACACAAATAACTACTGTAACATATAAAGTAGGTAAATACTTGTTATAATATAAAAGTTTCTATAATAATAATTAAAAAAAAAACTGTAACAAAAAGCATGCAGTTAAATAAACCTTACAATGGATTGCATCTAATGACCTAAGAAATGCTAATGAAAGTAAAATGTATAGAAATATCTAAAATGTAAAGTTAGAACTAACCTGTTTACTTTGAAATATCGTCTAATAAAAATGATTTATGTAAATAACAGTCTTTAAGTTTGGCGCTTTTGTTTGCCAGATGATGGGAGGAGGCGACCCACGCAAATGAGCGCCCATCAGAACTTATGTTTGCAATTAGTTTTATTGTCTTCTCGAGAATATCATAATCATGACAATAGTTTCAGTTGTGTCCGGATAAGGCGGATAACAAATCAATGAGTACCGTTTAATATTTTAAAGTTGTAAATATGATCTGATAAACCTGTTTTATCCCAGGATGAATACCATCGAACTTGATATTAGAATTTACACCTACACTTGACAAAATCGAACATAACAAACATTTAACTAATTTGTATTGAAAATTTTCAAATTTAATCTCGAACATCGAACAAATCAACATTCAAACATGAACGCATGCGTGTGCTGGTCAGTGCAAGTGCAAGTAGTGGCTAATCCTTGTGTGTGTGTCAATGTGTGTATGGCAGCCGGCAGCACGTTGAGCGGCATCTCCATGGAGGCGCTTTGGGAGAAACACGCGCGCCGCCTCAGCGAGGCAGGCCTCAGGCGGTCTTCAGGTAAAGCACGAGCCAATATAGGGTTATTATTCCAAGTTATTCCATGACAAACAACCCAAGCTAAACCATACGTCCGAACAGAAACTATTACATAAAAACATAAATAAATTACGATTTCTTGTCCTAATAACCAGTTCACTATATTTCTGGAAGAAATCTAAAAGCAACCTGTTGACTTATAAAATAAATGTAAAAGTATTCCGTGCAAAACCTTTCAAAAGTATATCGGTGTCAATCTTGTTAATAAAACATTCGAATGACTGTTTGGCTACGAGGTCGTAAATTATGTGTAAGCGGGAAGCGTGGTCGTGATTGTCGTGGAATTCTTGGGCAAAAACGTTACGTGTATCACTGTTATCACGATCGCTTGCAAGTCATGCATCCTGTATGTTGCCTCACATATTAGCTTTAGTTTATTTGTAATACATATCGATGCTGTTTTGTGCTTGACTCCCGAGGTGATTGCAATGCACTTTCAAATTATAGACCATATTCCTCTCTGTTATTGTCTCTTATGTATTCAAAAGTCAAATGCAGTTTGTCTCTTTGTTACCGTAGCGAAAGTTCTTATTTCTAAAATAACGTAACAATATGCAAACCAGAATGCAAATAGCCTCTTGATGGCCATTGCACTTGCATACAACCGTATTCAAGTCGTGCACATCGTGAAATATGTGTCGAGAATAGGGAATGGGACGAAGGTATCCATATTCAATTGGCTATAAATTTGTCCTTGTTTAGACTGTCACTTTCTTTAGACGTTTTCTCTTATAGTTGTGCAGAGCCACGATCTTTATATTTTTATGTTATTTGTTGATTATTTTTATTAATATATTGTTATGAATTACAGATCACAGTGTTGTGTTGACGGAAGATACGGACAGCTTTATTATCGGTGAGCGTGTATGGGTGGGTGGCACAAAGCCTGGACAAATAGCCTATATCGGCGAAACACAATTCGCTCCCGGAGAATGGGCGGGTATTGTTCTCGATGAACCTATCGGTAAACAATGCTACATTATAACGATTTTTAATTTCTTACTCTTACAACACATTTGATATTAAGGCAAAAATACTACGATTATTTACAGGTAAAAACGATGGATCAGTAGCAGGAGTAAGATATTTCCAGTGTCCTGAAAAGCGAGGCGTATTTTCTCGACTAACGCGATTAACTCGTGAACCCCTTATCTCCCACGCTCCGCACGATGCTTCGCCAGTTTCAGACGCCGGCAGCGTATTCGAACGGCCACCGTCTGGTAGCGCTAGACCTAGACGTACTCTTTCTCCCAACGGTAGCATTCGCAGCATTGTCAGCAGTAAGATGAGTGAGTGCTTAACATACAGAAACAATGTATTATCCCTTACTATATAATAACTGTAAAATCAAATAAAATTTGTAAATTTTAGATGCTTCTATTTCAACAACGACCAACGGCGAACTCCGAATGGGTGACCGTGTCATTGTTTCAAGTAGCCGAGGCAGCAAGGCTGGTACGCTGCGCTACGTTGGTGTTACAGAATTCGCATCTGGTGTCTGGGCTGGCGTTGAACTCGACGATCCTCTTGGAAAAAATGATGGCTCCGTCGATGGGAAGAGGTATAAATAACCGTCCAACTCGACTGATGTCTTAATTAAGAGAAAGTTTTATGTGGGGTAGGTACTCTTGAAGTGTTTCAAGCTAGTCAGGTTTTCTTAAAAACTTCCAGATACTTCGAGTGTGCCCCCCGCTTCGGCCTGTTCGCGCCAATTTCTAAGGTGTCTCGATCTCCATCAAATCGCAAGCCCGGCGCGTGCGCGATCCACAGCAACGGGCGAGCGACACCTCTCCGACGTTCAAATTCACGCGAATCGCTCACGTCCCTGGGAACATCGATCGCATCGTCTCGCGCGGGGGTGAGACTAGGGGTGACGTCGCTGGGTGCTCAGGTAGGCTAGCCCCGCGCGCGCTCGGCCGAGCCCCGTCCACTGCGATCTCCGCCGCCCGTGCGACCGCACCGCAGCGCACCCAGCCTGCTGGACAAAACTTTACTCGTAAAGCACGTCGAGTACGACCGCTGCGCCATAATCGCTCTGCCGCAACCTAAGGTTTACTACGATATCGTAATGCGGAACGCCAAAAAAGACGTGATGATCCCTTGCCATTTGAACGAGGCTCTCCCTAAGTCCTGGAGGTGTTCGGAGAGCGTTCTGAGTTTTGATACGCGTTCGGAACGATCGCGGCGCAGCGTGTCGAGCGGCAGCAGCGGGACGGTGTCCCGGCCGCGGTCGGTCGGCAGCGAGGTGGTGCGGTGGGGGGGCCGGCCGGGGGCCGTGACGAGGGCCAGCCGGGGCCCAGCTACGGACGTGTTCGTGGATTTACCGCCATCGCGCACTCACTTCTCGGGCTTCGGGAAAAGCTACCATTTCTCTTGCGTGTCGCCCTTTCAGTTTACTTATCCGTATGTCGTCTATATTTGAATACCATAGTTCCTATTATGCATCTCATCAGTTTCCTTGTAATCGCCTTATAGTATATCTACCACGTATTCTACCTTGCTACGTAATAAAAACAGTCCAATTTAAGCGTTCCTATACTATCCATAGAGGACATTATATGAACCTTGTCGTACAGTACTTTTTAAAACATAATGAGTCCGTTAGTAAGCTGTGATATTTTTGCCAAGACCAAACTTGGTAAAACTAAGCAACAATTTGCATTTCAATGATATAGTTGCCCCTCATTATAATTATCGTAAAGAACACTAATTTCATATAACTTTTGTACTATTATACTATTAGTCTGATTATTGCACGATATTTTGTAAACACAATCGTCCTGTTGAAAGTCACCTTCCAAAAATAGAAATACTACTTATCTATATTTACATAAGATTACAATTATAACAAAAATAGTCGCAGTATTACAAATATTGATAAACACGATGGTGCACGCAAAAGTAATGGTAGGTAAGTGTAGTGTTCGCTTGTCGTTGCATGAGCAATTTGAAATTTTGTTTGGTCTGTAGCTGGCACCCTTTGGTTTGGCCCTTGTGTTAATTTTTTTTTTAAGTTTTAATACACTTTAGTTTTTGATTCATTATGCAATCATTCATTTAGTTCGGCTATTTGAATTTTTAACATACATTTTGAGTAGAAATAACATTTACGTGTTTTATGAAGAAAATTAATCATTTACTAAATCTATAAATGAGTTCATATAATATGTAACGGATTTTTTTCTTCATATACACGGAATCAAACAACCAAAATACATCAAAACATTTCAGAGGCTTATTATTTAATTTTAGTATCTCGAAATTTCCATAAGACTGCAATAGTATTATTGTATATTATATGCATTTTATGATTTTGTCTGTGATATTATTTTTAAGCCTAGTTACTTATTTATTACATTTTATTGCTACTATTATCGTTTATTTATTACGGTCGTGTCATCAATCTCACTATTTATTATGAATTCAACATCATTTTCACATTTGCCAAAGAAATTACAGTGATTTTGATGTAGTAGTAGTGATAACATTCTTATTTTTTTATTACTACTAGTATACCTACTATGATTATGCTAACTACAAGTATGGCATAATAAGAATAATGATATCAAAATTTTATATGAAACATTACAGGCTCTGTAAGAGGTGCTATCATATTCGTCACTCGCTTTTTCAACCATATTTAGTTTTATCGTAATAGCACCAGCTAGATTAAAAAAGTATACGATATTACCATTTGAATTTTCTCAGAGCTTATTTTTTATCAACACTCGGCAGGTTATGTATTTATTGATACATCACATGTCGAAGTGCATGCCAGTGTGTTTCATTTTAATTTGCATAATATAAAATACTACTGCACGGTGTACTTTTTAGAATTTATTCCCAATTAGTAACGTCTGATCTATGTTGAATGTGTTTATTTTTGCTTAAAACTCCTTCAGCATAGTGTTAGAGCGTTACGGCGGCAATACGACTTGCTATGCGATAGAAATGCGCATACTTGTGTCAATTTATATACCTTTTATTTTTATCGTCAATTATTTTCCAAATGGTTAATTGTACTTGGATTAATTGACATCAAATAACTTTACGTTGTACAGATCTATGAGAGCGCTCACAAAATTGTTCAAGTATTTTCTTTACTCCGTTCTAAATTCTTATCAGTATATGAGGCGTACTCAACGCAAGACATGCAATTTCCCTTTCACTGATCACCATCGACTTGGCACCTTGTGTTTTCTGCATATATTTAATATAAGCGTCGCTGATTGCAACAGCGACTGGTGGCACGTCACTGAGATCATTATTGTCACCTTTGCGTCATCTACCTAGCGCCGCAAATCTAAGCACAAAAGTAGATTCATGCTGATCCTTACGCTGTTTTCGGTCATATTACACAGTTTTTTAACGAGTACAACATTTAGCGCTTCATTCGCCTTTCCTATGTTTTCGCATCGCAAGCTGTATCGCCAGCGTAGTCAGTAGTTGCAATAGTACACCTGGCGGTGGGAATTGAGTGCGTTAACGCGTTTTGTGTTTCCCATGCGTGTTCACTAACGGCACGGCAGCGCGTGGGCGGTCCGCGAGCCTCGTCCACCCCGGTCTCGGCGAAGAACGCCCTCCAGGTACAGTATCCCACCATAGCCGCGCGGTAGGCGAACTTCACGAGCGATGTTGTGTGTCACGCATCAAAAATTTGGCTTCATCTTTCAGGGAATCGTTCTCGGATCAATTTCAGGGATCTTTCTCATATTCAATCTTATCTTTCTAAGTTCTATAACTATCTTCTAAAATCTGTTATTTCATAGTATCAACGCGGATTTTCTATGTTTATTTGATTGAAACTAAAATTCATATGATAATTTTTTTGAATATTCATTTCAACGTAAAAACGCTAGATTGATACCAATTATTTCAACCTTAAGTTTATTTAAACGAAAGGAAAATATACAACGAGTCATATACTGTTATTATACCACCGATGACGTACTTACCGCCCACGCCGAATACTTAATTTTGTATTAGAGACACCTGTTATAAGAATTATATTACAAATTCCCTGAGGTGAAGCCTTACAGAGCGTATGGCATTACACGTTGCAGTTAAACTCTAGTTTTAGTGGGGTCGATAACTACAACCTGGAAATGCCAATTTTTGAGGCTTGGCACATTACGAATCGACTATGTGGACTAACTGCCAAGCGGCTAAGTGGGACTTTCATTTTAATTTTTAATCGCATCTGAAGCGTATTTAAAATGTTTTTGTTTTATCAGCATCAGATGATTTAAATGTTTTTATTGTTTTTGTATCGATTACTATAATTATTGACTAAAATTTAACATCCTAATTATCTTATTGCTATTATGACTGACTTTGTATTGCAACTATTAATTTATATTAGTTTAGAGAGACGTTTATGTCAAATACCGCGCACATTATAGTACAAAGTTCTGCTGTTTTATAATCATGTTCCAACAATAGACCTGATAGATAACATACAAGCTCAACATATGCGTTAGGGATCAGCGAAGACAAAGTACATAATTAGCTTATGTCAGAGGCAAAACTGTGATATTGTTCGCTTTTATAACTTTCATCTATTTATTTACGAATGATATTTAGAAAAGTTTATGTCGGATTCGGTGCAATGTTATTATGTTTATTATTTTGTGTATTTTTAACATTATTTATTTTATTAATTAACAATTGACCAGTGCCTGTAAGATTAATGATATTCATTATTTTAAGTACTCACTCCGACGGAAGCATTCCTTATGTTAGGATATTATTAATATAATCGTACTTCTTTAATGTCTAATAATATATACTGCTCGTAGAGTAACTTAGCTCTAGTTTTTAATAATAATTGTTAAACATAACTAAGTAAGTACACGTGAATAATGTTTCGAGTAATGGACCGACGAAGGATGTGTTTTAATAAATTGTAACTTGTACTACTGTGTCTTATTACCCTATATCCCTATAAGTGTATTATAAGATCAATAAAATGAATATACACAACTAACTGGTGTTGTTTTATTGCACTAATACTGCTGTAAGTTTGCTTGATGGCGCAATGGCATGCTGGGATGTACATACGATATTTTATTAAGAGACACTGAGAAGGTAACAATAACATGTATTATTTGAATGAATACATCTGTTTTTAGATAATGCTAAGTATGTAAAAATGATATATACAAAAATATTATACCAAGAAATAAAAAAGGTGCTAGTAATACTTCCATATTATCTTTATCTATACATATAATAAAGCTAAAGAGGGTCAAAAGTCTGTACATGGAAGATATTCGAAAAAAAATTGGCTGG
>DWNR01003973.1:0-11286 GCA_018250455.1 Polygonus leo
CCTGAAGTACGATTGAGTCACACCTAAGTTTGATCACAGATGCGTTGCTCCCCCTGAGGACGAAGATGTTCGCCTCGCGTTTAAGTATAGCCGGCAACCACGCCTCTCCACACCGAAACACAATAAATTTCTTCACGGAGGATTATGAGGGTGGCGGTGGTACCTCCCCGGTCGAACTACATGGGTTCTACCATCTGGCTTATTAACCGACGAAAAAAACAGAGGAGATTATTTTTAACATCACGTATAACGTTTTACAGAATACTCTGATTTTGATAATTATTTTTTTATTGGAAACGGTATACCTCGAAACTGGCCCCATATAAATTTGAAAAAAAAAATCCAACCCTAAGGGTAGAAAAACAGGGGACGATTGATTGTTCACTTACTGATTTTAATGTATGACCGCGCATTTCATTTGACAGAGTAGTCCGACTTTGATATTTTTTTTATTGGATAGGGTATAATATCTCGAAGTAGGTCCAATAAAAATAGTGGCTAAAAATAGAACTGACTTCAAAATAAACTAAAAAGTGAAATATAATTAATAATTTTGATGTATGTGCCAAGTGTGCCAAAAAAGAGGTATGAAGTGAAAGAAATCAGGGCCGGGATAAAAAGTCTTGTCACATACAAATACCACTAAACCAGGGTGTAACGTACGTGCGTGCGATATGTTATGTGTGACTAGAAATGTGCCTTTATTTCTTAGGGATGTTGGATTTAAGATGGTACAGTCAGTTTTCTGCAGTAAATTGCTTTATTGGAAAAAAAATAAACAACTAACAAATTGTAACATGTGCACCGGTGGTGTGCACATGTTAGGGCAATAACAAAAAAATAATTCCTTAACAAATAAATGAAAAAAAAAACTATGCGTAACAATAGATAAAAATAAACTTTTCGATAAGGTAAATATTTAGTTACAAGGAAATTAAGTAGTAAAGTTAAGACTCTAATTAATGAAAATTATGTAATGTACACTTAATCCCCGGCTAAACTGTTCCCTGCGATACTGAAGTGATTATAAGAAGTACAATTATATAGAGCCCTACATAGTGATATAATATAATTGACATATCTATGTAATAAATATAAATACATACCTAAAGGATATAATTTTATAGAAGATAATGAGGAAAAAGGTGTCTAAATCGCGTTTCACTTCGGTAAGTACTCGTTATGCAAGGAAACATTTTCAGGTGTTAGTGCGTGCGAGTGTGTACATATCCATGTGTGTATGTATGTGTATCTGTTAGCATTTTGGCGTACACACTAATATGGGACTATGTATTTTTCTCATATGTGTATGTTAAAAAGCAAACATGGGTATGTACATAAATTGTTCATGAGTTATGGTTTCCATTATATCTGTTTTGAACTACATTCCAACTGTTTTGAACTACAAATGGTTTTGAAGTACCTTCAGGTTTGCCCGAATTTTCTATTTTTTGGCCACTTTAAATTTATTTTTTCAAACAGTCCTGAATGATTAACGTACAGATAGTTTATAACTTGGTTTAACACCTAAGATACACTTTTTTCAGTTTTAACCCCTATCTCCTTCCAGCTGAGAAGTCGCAGGCTAAAACTTGTACTTTACATCCAAAGTTCTATTTTATATATACGGTGTGTTATTTGCTTAGGAGATTATTTCTCGCGTATTGTTTTCCCATACCCGATTTGTTTTGTCGTTCACTTAACACTAAGCCTTCGTACTCCATCATACATTTTTATGAGCTTGGGGGCAGCTGCTTAAAAATGTAAGCCGATATCGATATTTCCATACAACCCGGATTTGTCGTGATGTGAATAATAATTAAACTGGTCCAATCAGCTCTAGAGTAAAATCGTTTTGAAAAATATCGCAACAGTCAAGATCGCAATAAAATCTATAATGCAATTTGTTTGATTATTGGATATACATGAATATCTTCATCAAGTCAGAAATGGATTTAAAAACCACAGCATAGTACAAAGCTTCCATTCGTGCATACAGCCGTAAATATTATTAGCTGCTATATTTCCTATCTGCTATATTTGTGAAGCCGTGATAGCCTAGTGGTTGCGAATCCGACCTTTCACACGAGGGGTCCGGGTTCGTATCCCAGCACCTCTAATTTGCAAATTATGTGCGTAATAAAACTAAATTATCATTGGCTTTTCGGTGAAGGAAAATATCGTGAGGAAACCTGCATGTCCAAGAGATTGTAAAAAAAATCTCAAGGGTGTGTGAAGTCTACCAATTCGCACTTGGCCAGCGCGGTGGACGGCGGTCTAAATCTCTCATTCTCATTATGAGAGGAGACCCATGCCCAGCAGTGGGACATTAATGGGTTGTGATGATGATGATGATGATGATGACTAACTGCCTATTTCGCATTATCTATCACTTTCTTACTGTTTTTTTAAATTACACTGTACACTCTACATGATTATGCCATTAAATTATCGCTAATCTACATGCAAGTACTATACTCTAAACTAATAATAAAATAAGACATCGATAAATAGCAAAATTCCAAACCAAGTACTATTACGTTTTAGTAAATGGTATCAGTACGTTACGCTCGGATTTCTTGGAATAGTCACACTGCGAATTGCGTTCAGCACTCCTCGCAGCGGCTATAAAGCTTTACAGCCTCGCATTACTACACAAGTGACGTCATACGTCGGCTTGTAAAGCGGATTTTGTTGAGTGTTTCACAAATCCTATTTTGCTTTTAGTTTAAAGACAAATAATACTATAGAAAAATGAATATTGAACACCAAAACAAGCTATACGATATTTAAAGTAAAATTTCCTACATAGTAATATTTATTCATATTAATAGTCAAATAATTAAAAAATAATGAAGTAACCAAGTTACTTTCAAAGTATTTTTAACTTTATTATAATAAGTAATTTTAAAATAATTTTAAACGTATAGTATATTAAAAAGGAAAAATAAATAAAAAGGAAAAATAAAGATAACAATTACTTTACACGATATTTTTTTATTATAAAAGTAGACTAGGTTGTTGTGCAGAATACTTATAGTAAAATACAAATCACTTATAGTAAAATACATATTGCCTGGGGATACGTAATAGCCACACTATGGACTGCGTTCAGTACTCCTCGCAGCGGCTATAAAGCTTTATAGCCTCGCATTACTACACGAGTGACGTCATACATCGGATTGTAGAACTATTGAATGCGTCTTGAATTCTATTTTATATTTTAGTTTACGACACAGACAGATAAATACTACAATAGAAAAATGAATATTGGTACTCAGGAAACAATCATACAATAATTGACATAATATTTTATAAATTAGAGTAAAAAGACAAGAAATATAACATAATATAACAATAAATATTTGACTCACCATTATAATAACAATATTTCTATTTTATACTAACGAGCAGTTTTAAAGTGAGGGTTACTTTGGCAAAACAAATATCTAAATATCTGCTGACTGACTATATAAATTGGCTAGGCTGAATCTATGCATACGGTAACCGTATGAATAACTTTATAAATATGTCATGTATGTTATATCACTCGATACTCTCTGCCTACCCCGTTAGGGATTTGGCGTGAAGATATGTATGTATGTATGTATGTATGTATGTAATAAAGTTTAATAAGCACGTAATTTTCCAAAGTCAAGAGGTGCGTGCCATGGGTATCGTGCGTGAGTCCACCGTGTCCGATTTCTGCACTCTTTATCTCTTACGGAGGGAGTTTTCTTCCAATTTTCTTTTTATTGTATAAAGTAGAAAACGAGCATATTTACATAGTGGCATTGCCGTCCATGCACATTAATAAAATCATTACCGAGTAAGATTGAATCGTACCTGTATTTGGCCACAGATGCGTTGCTACCCATGAGGACTTTGATATTCGCTGCGTTTGTAAATATGGCAACCACGCCTCTCCAAAGCAAAACACAATAAATCGCTTCACGGAGGGTTATAGGTGTGGCGGTTTTATCTCCCCGCTCGAATTATATGGGGTTTACCACCTGGCAATTATTATATAAGTTGCATTTTTAGGGACCGAAAATGCGACACGGATAGTTTGTCGTTTATGTTATGCTTTAAGGAGTTATTTTTCTCATGACAACTTAGCCACTTAGTCATGGGAACGGGTCTCCCCTCACAATGTAAGAATTTAGGTCATAGGCCACTAAGCTAACCAAGTTCGAATGGTGGACATATACCTTTAAGATTTTTACCTGTAATTTGAAAAATCTGTGTGCCAAGGATTCTTGCTTTCTCCTCCCTCCACCCTCCACGAAAGGTCAAATTCTTAACTAGCCGACCACTGCACTCACGGTTTATTTCCCTTCCAGTACCCATCAAGCCAGAACACAAAGTGCATAACAGTGGCGTCGACCACCAGCGGCATGGTGCACAGCGTGCCCGTCGCGCACATCGCGGCGCCGCGCATCACGGGCAGCACCGTGCACTACTACACGAGTACTGGCATCCAGCCGCCCGGACAGCGCACCATACACCACTTGCCGCAGTCCACCATCACTATACAGAACATTCCGGGGACTAACTCGCAGATGATTCGCGGGTGAGTTGTTTTTTTTTATATGGTGTGTGCGGGTGTTTGTTGATTTTTTACCTAATTTCACAATCACTTTGTATTTATTTTAAGTATGAATATGCAAATGATCTAGTTTATTTTGGTGTGTGACTATCAGATGTAAATAAAAAAAGGTTTTTGCTTTACTAGGTATTTCTGGATTGTTTTTTGGAAATGATAATGCTGTAATAGTCACTTCATAATTTAATTTATGGCACAATTCACATGACATGTTGAGTAACAGAAAGGTTATGTACATCGTAACGTAAAATCTGATACATTCGTTTTTGTTCGTATCGGTCCACAAAAATATCGATCAGGGGTTAAAATAAAAAATCTGTGTTAGTGATCTGTTTATTCCCCTTTTTTTAATATTTTCGGTACGATATTTGATTTATAAAAGATTTTCTTTCAAGGTTTGATGAAGTAAACTCAAGTGGAAAACCTTTACAATTGTTTGTGCTCGTTCAATAGACATGGCTCGATACTTCAGACTTATATTAAACCATTTCATAAAAATACATGTCATACATTATATAAAAGTATCCTACGAAAATATCCTATGTGTTAATTCAAGGTATAAACTACTTGTATGCTAAATTTCGTTTAAAACTTAAGTCCTTTTTCAAGAGATTGAGTAACATACATCCAAACGTACACACTTTCATCATTTATAATAATAATAATAAATATTAAATATTAGTATTTAAATAAGGGTAAAAATATGAAATATCTAATAGCCCTATAATTTGGTGTTACAGATTGCCGATTAATCCGAAAGGTGGGACCATCAGCACGGTCATGTCGCAAGGGGGCGGCACCACGGTCATCGGTTTCGGCACCAGAACGTCCAACGGCACTATAATAGGAACACCTCAGTACGTCAACGTATCGTCCAAATCCTTCCCGACCGGTAACATTCTGCATAACGCGATCGTGTCGCGGAATATTAATAATCTCATAAACCGTACGAACATGAGCGCCGTGTCATCCGGAGTGTCGTTCAACGTGAGGCCCGCGTTGCATACCACATCGCCGAAGATAAACACGGTGGTATCTACCAGCGGGAACGACTTCGACGGTATTAACGGTAAGGATTTGATGGATAGCTCTGGTTCGTCTGTAATGCTCAAGAAGGTTTTGACCTTAGGTAGTGCGGGTGCGGCCAAGTCCTTCATGATGCATAACACCCAGAAGGTTTTGTCCACTGGGTTCGCCAGTGGTTCAACTCCACCACCTAACGTGACCATCGTCAGTTCTGGTACGAGTGGTATCTTGAACTCGGGTCCGCCAAATGTCGTTTGTCCAACATCAGGCAACCTGAGCGCGACTCACGCTACTCTGTCCGCCTTGTTAGCGTCAAACGCTGAAAAGGCTCAGTCTAAGATTTAACTTTATATCTCAATTTCCCATTATTGTAAGCTTCTAAGAATAATAAACACTACTTTGGGGGATAATTTTGATGTCAGATCGAGAAGTCGTATCACCGCAAAATAAATAAAGTTTACTATTATTAAAAAAAATGTATGTGAGTATGGCACTGTTTAGTACATGTACATATAAAAGAAGCTTTAGTGAAAATTTGCATACATTAAAGACACAAATACAATAAATACAAAGCAATAGTCTCAAATTGGAAATGTACTATGTACACGGACGAAGTCTAACTTCTTGATAAAAAAACTTATGTTCAAGTCCGCCTCTAGTTATTTTGCAGTTAGTGCCTCTCCACGATTAATTCTGACTGAAATTTCATGCTTCACTGGCTTCGAAATTCCATGAAATTCGCACTAAATTCAATAAAACCTCTGAAACCATTTCGGCAAATAATTGATAATGAAATGGAACTGGAAGTTTTGTGCTCTGTTTAGTTATAGCTACTCAATTTTCAGAAATTGAAAGTGGGTAGGCCAATAAATAATGTATTGTATCGTGCCGGCTTCTATGACCTGACATTAAAAAAATATCCACTTTCAAAATACATGCTACAAATAATATGAAACCTTAAGAGTATTAAACAGTGATCTCAGAATTATTTAATACTTAACTATATTAATAAAGAAGTCTTTTGTCAGTTTTCTACAGAAGAAAATATTTTTCGATCAACATTTTTTTAATACACATTTGATTAACTTACTCTTAATAAATCTTAATCGTTATTAAAATAAAACTTGCTGTCATCATTATATGCTCAAGTTGTAATGCATTTAAGATTTTAAGAAATGATTGCATTCCATATTCCATGCTGATAAAAGATACTATTTTTAAGTAATTCTAGTTTTAAGATTATAATGTATTATCTACCTCTTAGGTTACCTGATTGTTTTAAGTTATTTTTGTATGTTAAGGGCAAATATGGTTGTGTTTACGGTGTGCCAAAGAAAAACTTGTGAAACAGTATTATTTGTGTGATATTTTATCATTAAAATTATGTGCAAATAAATACCTATAAGAAAATGCTTTGAAAAAAATACTTAATTGTCGTCGAGTAAGTAGCTTATAAATTTGAAGAGTATGCTAATTATGAATTGGTGTTGTAGAGGGTTGATGTGGTATTACAATATTTATTCCAGTTAATATTATGTATATGTATGATATTCAATAATGATATTGAAAAAGAAACTTAGTAATTGTGAGAAAAACGAAAGAACGTAACACAATTGGTATATTTGTTAGTAAATCCCGATTAACAATCTTAATGTATATTCAAGATTAGTATAGTCATTACTTCTTGTAGTATTGAGGGATAATTACTAATTTTTTTCCTGTTTATTGAAGTACATTGATGATATTTAAATTGTGTTCTTTTGCGATATGGTGATTTTTTCTCACTTTACGTAAAAGTACATTGCGATATATATTACAACATGTACCTCAATTAACGAAGAGATGAATGATTATGATATCATTATTTGGCAAATATTTATTGCTTATATTATCTATTTCCATAATTAAAATCTACGAATCGAAAGGTACCTGAAACCTTTGTGATCATGTTGTGTTATACAATTGTTTAAGTGGTATTCTATTATGTTATATGTAGAGTTAAGTTTTAATACTTTTAAGATCCTACACAGGCGACACACATTTTGCACGATCAAGTTTATCATAGAACGTACGATAAAAATATATGTCAAATTTCGAAAAAGGAGAACATCTTAGCCCTCTGAGGTAGAGACGGTCAACGTTCATGGGCTGCAGTGACTACTTACCATCAGGTGGACTGCATGCTTGTCTGCTATCATTATATTAAAAAATTGGGCAGATCTATTACCGCATTGTACTCTAGTACGCCGCATTTTACTAGGATTATAAAGGGTGTGCCGAAAAGTTTGTTGTCTGTGTTAGTTCTGAATCATGTTGTGCAAACCACTGCCATGTCAAATTCAATATTGATATAAATTTTGTTATGATGATGACATGTTTCTTTGATGATAAGGTTGAGTTGATCTCAATTATATTGGGGACAGGACTGAAAAAAATATTTATACATATATTTTTTGCTCTTGTTATGTATTTGTGTTGGCTTGTTAATTTTAAGCTTCTGCTGCAATAGATAAAATATATCGATGAAAGAAAAAAATATATCTAAAAAGCGGATAATAGTTCACATGTGAAATAAACAATGTTAATAATTATGGTTACTAAAAACAAAATTACTTTCACATATCGGTATGTTTGGGTAGCTTATCATTATTTTTATTTAAATTAATATTTTGTGTTGCAATGCTATATAAGTAATTTCAAGCTTTAATGGAAAAGGTGTGTGCGTCGCTTATGTGCAATTGTTTTTGTTATTTTTTTTATTATAGCTTATGCTATATTTTACTTTGTGCATTATAATTATAGCATTTTTGTATGTTTATTTATTTCACATTGCATAATTATGTTATTTATTATTGCAAAATTAATGTGACAGATTTGATACACTCTTTGTTTAAATTCTTACATACAATACGTTACGATATCGATAGCTACACAATCGTTATTCTGCGATGTAAAGGTAGTACGAAAATAACTTATTTTTTAGATACGAAAAGAAATGTTTTGTGTGTAAGTGTGATATTGATTCACGATATCAATATTAATCAACTTCAATCTGTATTACAAGTCACAAATTAAAAAATATGAAATGATTACGTTAATATTTATATTATTATTGAATGTGAGCTGATTCATGCTGAATTATATTTATAGGAATGGTGTGTCTGCGTCGCTTTTGTGCAATTGTTTTTGTTATTTTTTTATTATAGCTTTTGTTATTTGTTTACTTATTTGACAGTGCACAATTATGAAGTGTAGTATTGTAAAATTAATGTATCAGATACGATACACTTTTTGTTTAAATTCTTATATACAATAAATTACGATATCGATAGATACAATATCGTTATTCAGTGATACAAAGAAAGCACGAATACTTTATTTTTATATGTGAAAAGTGTTTATGGTGTTTACATTGCTTTGTCTTAAAATATTTCTGCGTACGTGTAATACTGATTCGCGATATAAATGTTAACCAACTTCAATCTGTATTATAAATTATACTTTTACAAATATGACGAAAATAAAAAGAATCTTTTTAATGAATCTTTTATCTGTATCTGTTGCTGAATGTGAGTTATGTTGAATTATATTTTTCACTGTTTCATTATCTCACATGTTAGTCTCAACGTTAATTTACCTATTATATTTGTGCACTGTAAGATAAAGTTCAATTGAACGTTAGCTAAGCTTTTGAATATTATGCAATAATATTATATATGTTTTTTATATTAGAGTAAATATTGCTAGGAATTTGTATCAGCTTGTTTTTATACTTTTGTTATTGTTTTTTTTATGTTATTTTGTTTGTGAATGCTTTTTTGTTTACAAGACGACGAAAATAATCGTTTTCTGAATCAATTATTTGTATAATCTGAAGTGCTTTTTGTTTTCAAGTAATAAAATATTTTGTTTAACGTATGATGCATGTTTCTGTTCACAAATATCAAAATTAATATTTGTAATGTGGTTTATATTACGTATAATACAAGTACGAAATATAGTAGACGAATCTCAACGCGTAACAAAATCTGCGACTTGATAAAAATTGTTTATTAGTTATTATTAGCTGACAGATATTTTATTAATCATCATCATCACAACTTATTATAGCCTCATTGGGCACGGGTCTCCGATGAGAAGAATAAATGTGAATGAGACTTAAGACAATATTTCAACGAAAAGCAAGCAATAAAACTAAACCCCTAGAATAAGGCACTAGACAAGGCATAGCGAACCATCTTGATTAATATATTGGGGCATGGCTGGCTATTTAAAATTAAATATATTATTTAAATTGATAAAAAATTCGCCATGCTATCAATGTTGGGCAAAATTATTCATTAAATTTTAAAAACATATTCGTCAAGCTTCAATAAACTCCCAGTAAGTAGTTTTATTTACTAGTTTATCACAGCTTAAATATGCTTCATATAGACGAGATTCTATGTACATATATCATATCTAAAGTTCACCCCTACTTTCTATCCTGAGTTTATTCTGTATCAGATTTTTTAATATCTAGAAGTCACAAAGAGGCATGCAGTTTGTCAGTTACCCCCAAGGACAAATCTGCATGATTTATATTCTTTATGAAAGTATATGTAATCCGATTAACCGCCTGAATAGTGTTGCTGTGAGAAAATGAGGCTTATAGCGACTTATAAATTTAAAAATTCAGAGATCATAGAAGGTGAATTTAATGAATAAGGTAAAACAAGGCCATTGGGCGGAGCTTTACTTGGGCGGTGGGCGTGGGGCTACAAGGAAAACAACACCATACATTTGCCTTAGAGCTTAGAAAATTATTTTATATCTCCACCAGCTACAGTGCACTGGTCATTCATTTTCCATGAGTCTACCGTACATTTTGGTCAGCACCCAGTTAGCTAGCAGAAAATGGCATAAGGTATTAAATATACCCTTTTTACCTTTTGTTTAGGGTGTAATAATAGGTGTAACAATAAACAAAAATATTCCAAGAACTTGGACGTTGATACAACTCGCATAGCCCGAGTAAGGAAAAGTATCCAAAAATGAAGCTGTTCTTAGTTGAGCAATATTTGTTTCGATTAGAGACTATGGTTGTCGGCTGTACTTCAACACGGGGAGAACATCTTAGATCTCAGGGGTAGCAATGTAGTTATACTCTACCTCCAGTAGGACTTCAATACATGGGTGATAGAGTCCATTTGTTAAAAGGTGGATGGCATGCTTGTTTGTTATGTCGTACCTATACGTATTTTAAAAATAATATTTCGAATAAAATACGAATATAAAGTTAATATTTCATTCAGTTTTTTCTTCTATTATACCAAAATATTAGTGCAATGTCGATAAGGCATCAAATATGGCTAATTTCATGAATTTATGGTCTATCAAAGTACGATTCATACCTACTATTTTGGGATTACTTACTAAAATTACCCTAATGGTAAATGGTTTGAAAGAATGCATTAGGTTTTATTATTTGAGTCGCGTGTTTTCATTATTTATGATACGGACCTGAATAGATGAAAAATAATAATGTATGATAGTTAGCCGCTCTTGACAACGAAGGATGCGTTACAAACAATAAAATTACATACATACATACACATACATATCTTCACGCCAAATCCCTAACGGGGTAGGCAGAGAGTATCGAGTGCCAAATG
>DWNR01003974.1:0-11285 GCA_018250455.1 Polygonus leo
AACCACGCCTCTCCATACCGAAACACAATAAATTGCTTCACTGAGGATTATGAGGGTGGCGGTGGTACCTCCCCGGTCGAACTACATGAGTTCTACCACCTGGCAAATTTTGTATTAACAACATAGAATATTCTCATATATACCACACTATTCATAACACAACAATTTCTAATATACCATACATATATACGTGTAATATACCATAGATAATGTATAAAACCTCTCACAATATATAAATCTTGTCTAACGTTAGGGACGCAGGGACTGCATTTATACGGATAGAAGTCAAAAGTCATTTGTACTGTAACGTGTTGGGTGTCGTACCGTACAGTTGTAAATGGCATGCCGGCTTTCTTCGCTAGAACTTGGGGCATTACTCAAGTGTCGGATGAATTTACTTTAGGAATAAAACTATTGTTGGCTTACACTTTCTTCCATATATCGGAAAATGTGTGTTAATGATGACACAATAGCTGACCCGGCAAACATTGTCCTGCCATATAAATTTTATTATAAGTACTACAAAAATTGTAGTAATTTTAATGTATCATAAATACTTAGCCAGGTGGAAGAACTCGTTTAATTCGACATGGGAGGTACCAACCGCTACCACCGTGAAGCAATTTATTGTGTTTCGGTTTGGAAAGGCGTGGTTTCCGGCTATATTTATACACAAGGCGAACGCCTTAATCAGTAAGAGTAGCAACGCATCTGCGGTCATTCTCAGGTACGATTAATTGGGGTAGTTACTTAGGTTGGTTACGAATGTCTATGGGCGGCAATAAATTTCCTCCCAATCAGGTTGACTGCCATATCTATTAATATTTTTTTGTTTAATAAAAGGTGTTAATGTATAGCATGCATAACAAATAATAATAATTTTTAACCCAAACTTATTGTATTTACTAGGAATGTTAGAGAAACATTCGTATTCGTAAAGGTTCATAATTTTCTTGATAAGTTCATTATGTTTTCATTTTATACATAAAATAAAAAATAAATAAGCAATCACAAGACTGTAGACAATATTACAAAAGCCCGGAGCTAGGAACAGATAAGAAATAAAAAATACAAAGATAGAGGTCTTCAATATGGCGGACAGGAAGATTGTAACAAAGGGCTAGAAAGTATGCCAAGACTGAAGAAGTCTCCATCTTCCTGTCAGCCCCGCATTTGTTGCAGACTGTTGTAAATAGCTTTCGTTTGTACTTACTTTACCTCCATAGATAGATAATATATTGCACATGTTTTGTGCTACTAAAATGGCCAAGTATGAGTGAATTTAATCGAGTTTAAATGTTTCGTTGTGTTGTTTTTGAAAGATGGCACCTTAACACCAATTTTTACCATAACTGCGTGTCTTGATTTTTTAAATTTTATTAGCCAATCAAAATATCGTATTTAAATCCTTCCAGCCCTTTCGGTGTTAAATGGGAAAAATCATTCTTTCGATGGACGATCGAGCAAATACACAAAAAACAACGGGTTAATAAAATCGTAATTTTTGGACTAAAATCTAAAAATTAGGATAATATCTATGTAAATATACGCATACCGTTGATTAGTAATTCTACAATATACTACGTAGTCCAAAATCAACAAAAAGATGTAGGTACAAATAAGAATATTTAAAACAGGTAGTATCGAAACAATATAGTCGACTCTGGAATACACTCATTCGCCTACTTAATGTAATAACGAAGTCTAAATTTAAAATTGTGGTGATACCGTTTCTTATCTATATATCGTGTAACTGATCGCTGTCTATGCATGATATATATTTGGGAGAAATTGATATTTAGGGTCTTTAATAAGGAATAGAATCTAAAACAATGATTTCTGGATTTTTTGTCTGTTTGTCGGTATATTTGTTCGCGCTAATCTCAGAAGTTTTCACTGACGTATTATGGCTTCTGCACTGTTGTAAACTTCACTTAATATTTAGTGTTTGTTTAATTTCAATCGGTTCATTAATAAAAAAGTTATGTCAATTTAAAAAAATATATAATGTTTCTACCTTTTTTTTAATTAATATAACGTGCAGCAGCTCGTTAATACATAAGTATTTTTAGGTTTTTAAACTAAAAAAAAAAACATGTAGTTTTATTATATCATGCAAGTCATCGAATTGAACATTTCATTATTAACTTAAAATAAGATAAAACAATTTCGGAGTATGGATATGAACTTCGCAGTTCAATATATCGGAAGTATGACGTAAATTAATGGTATGCCGAATTCTGAAGAAATTGGAAATTGCTGACTATTAATTAATCAAATTATTAATTAATCACGTCTCACGTAATGAGTTTCCTTAAATCGATCAAATGTTTTCATAACACAATTTCCTTATTTTTTGTCTTGGAGTACTTGTATTATAAACAAAAAATATTTAGGATAGTTATAAAAAATATATAACGTTAGGATTTTTTATCGAGTAAAGGTAGCTAACGAGCATGCAGTCCAACTGACAGTAAATGGTCGCTGCCGTCCTGGTATTAGTAATCATGTCAAAGCATGATTGAACCTGATGGTAAGTGGTCACTGCCGCCCATGGACCTTAGTAGTCATCCCCAAGCACGATTGACCCAAGGTTGACCACAAATGCGTTACTACCCATAAGTACTAAAATGTTCTCCTGGTTTGCAAGTATAGCCGGCAACCACGCCTCTCCAAACCGAAACACAATAAATTGCTTCACGGAGGATTATGAGGGTGACGGTGGTAACCTCCCCGGTTGAACTACATGAGTTCTATCACCTGTATTAACATTCATTTCATTCATGCGATTTGAATATTGAAAGATTTGAAAACGCTTTCAATTTGATGATGAAAGCAAGCACTTGTAATCTCAATGTTGTCGGATTATCATTCTCATTCACGATCTTTTATTGTGTAAATGTGACATTTCATTTATATTCAAGACGGGGTGAATCAGCGATGCGTGTCATTTTCGTATTTCAATGTAACAATATCACGACATCTCACCCCAGTGATAATAACCTCCGACAAGGAATTATCTTATGGCCCTATTGTACATTATACAAATGATGACTCTAATGCTAAGATTGCCAGGTAGAACTCGTTTAATTCGACCGGGGATACCACCGCCACTGCTCATAATCGTGGTGGCCGGTTACGCTTATACTTAAGGCGAACATCTTAGTCCTCAGGGGTAGTAACACATCGGCGATCAAACTTAGGTATGATGTCATCGCATTTGGGGATGATTGCTGATGTCCATGGGTGGCAGTGACCACTTACCATCAGGTGGACTGCATGCTCGTTTGTTACCTTTAATGGATAAAAAATATGTTTTTTATCGAATGAAGGTAGCAAGCTCTTTAAGCTTTAGTTTAGTTTAGTTTGCAGCTGGTAGTCTGCATGCTCATGCAGCCCACCGGATGGTCAGTGGCCACTGCTGCCAATGGTCATTAGTAATCATTCCAAGGTACTATTTAGTAGTATCTGAAGTTGACCACAAATGCGTTACTATCCCCGAGGACTAATATGTTCACCTCATGTGTAGCCACGCCTCTCCAAAACCGAGACATAATACTTGCTTCACAGCGGACTATGGTGATAACGATGGTACTCCTGTTGCACTACAACATTTCTACCACGTGATGTAAACATATCCACAAAAAGAACATTTTTGAAGTATGGCAGAACAGTTAATACAGTTAGATACGATTTCAAGTGGGATTTCAACTTGAGGTCCAATAGACGGCAAATGAGGGGAGACCCTTTACGATATGATCTTTTGATTGTCTCATTTGTCTTTGAAACGCTCACAAAATATCGTTTGGAAGTACACACAATGGCCACAGTTAGGAAATATTGTCGAATGGGACAATTCCGGGGGATCGTAATTACTTCTTGGCTAAAGGAACCTTGTATCAAACAAATTATGTTGAAGAGACTTACAAGGATATTTCCTAAACGGATATTGTTATTTATGTAAGCTTCAAGAATCTTCTCATAACATACTTCTCACGATAGCTTAGTCCCTAGGCACTAGGGGCTAAGATTCCAATATCTTATGTGGGTTAAATTACAGACAATCGTAAAAAAATGATGATACATGCGAATCGCTTACTTTACAATTGTGATCGTCAGATATCGTATACACCGAGATTTGCTTAAAACTATTGCATAATTTTTTCCAGCTTGGTGAGACGAGACCCACTGCTGGGTATAGTAATGTGGTTGTGATTTTGTGACGAATAGCCTTAAAAAATCCGAAACGAATAGAAACGGGACAAAATTGAAACTGTGCCCTCTCAAACAACAAAATAAATTTTCTGATCGGGTCTTAATGAAAGTAAAGTTTCTAAAGTAACACATATAAAAGAATACAAACGAATGAGGACCTCCTCCTTTTTCAAGCCTTTTAAAAATAAATCTAAGTAAAACATTAATTTCTTCAGAGCCTTTAATGTTATGAACACTTAGATTTTCCGGATCTACGAATAAGATTCACAATCGTCAACATTTTTTAACAAAAGACGAAAACAACGCTAAAATGAACGCGTATATAAATTTAGAGGTTGCCCATTCTATTTTTCTGCCGACGATAAAATGATTATTGTCGTCTCTTTATTAAAAAAATATAACGGCGAATTACTTTGTATCACGAAACCCTGTTGAAATCGCAAACAATAATTATTCTGAGTCTTTTCTGTAAGCAATTTTGGGGTCACGTTTATTCTCTCCGTCCGTTGTTATCGTTTAGGCAAAGAAAATGAGATACGACAGAGTAATGATATTTTATGGATAGCTGATGGAACTATTATTTTTGTAGCAATTTATTTCTGACTGGCCCTTGCCCGCGGCTCCGACAATTATATTAAACCGTACTGCTCTTTTCTGTGAGCTATATTTAATTTGTACATGCTCAGAAATTCCTACGTTCGGCCCTAATTATTTCAGCTTTGATCACTTCTTTTGTTTTAGGACCATGTATGTATTAGTTGCCAAGTTGAATGTAGGTATTAGTTAGTCGGGTGGTGCACTTCATGTGCAGAATTCGTGTGGTCAATTATCGTATGATGATTTCCACACAACCTCACTTTCTTCGACAATGAGAAATTGAGTCGCTTGGCGAGTATAACGTAATTTACATCAAATGTACATTTATATCTGTGCACTTTAATATAAATTATGCTCGCATGACATGCATCTTAATTAATCTTCTTTTTGCAGTTCTTTCAAACACAATATGGTTAAAAGTCAAACAAAGTTGCAGCAAGGCTAACACGAAGAGCACAAGGCTAACACGAACATAAGTCAACAGAAGAACGCGCTTGCGGTTTAAAATTCCTCCTTTTCGCTCTACGATTTTAATTTTGGTTTTCTGAGAAAGTTGAATGAATTATTTAAAAATGTCAGGAAAAATAGGTGGGATGGAAAAGAAAACAATAGGAAGTGGACCTTCTAACCGGTTCAGTGTAGATAGGCAATTTTTTATGTCATTAGGTTTATTACTTATTTACCCTTTTCATATTTATCTCAACAATTACGTGTAAATCAATTTATACTACGAAGTAACGTTTCAAACGTTCTTGAAACAATTACATTGATTATTATTTATCTGTTTTTAATTAAAACTCTCCACGAAACATTTCCAATTGTCTTCTGTTTCAATTTCGGTAAGAAGCTTCAACAGGCTTTGACTCATTTCAAATAAGTGTACTGACCTTGAAAGGGCTGGAGAGTAATTCCCAAAGGCGCAAGGCTACTAAAGAATTCTCCCGATATTGGACCGCTGCTTGCAATAGATACCCTTGTGAAAAGTATGATGTGATGTGAAATTATTTTAGAGTGCCATGTTTTTATCATAAATCTATATATAAAAGGCAAAACTGATTAACTGACTGACATATCAACGCACAGCCGAAACTACTGTACCTAGAAACTTGAAATTTGGTACAGGGGTTCCTTTCATAATCTAAGTGAGCACTAAGAAAGGATTTTTCGAAATTCTGCCCCCAAGGGGTTTTCGACTTCCACGCGGGCGAAGTCGCGAGCAAAAGCTAGTAATAATATAAACTAGTTGTGCTCGCGGCTCCGCCCGCTACCCATCCTTTTAAGGGTTGAAATTTGATGGTCTAAGACCTGGCCGGGGGTCTTCTCGACAGATTAGTCAAGTTTGCAACAAAATCCGTTTAGCCGTTTTTATGTGATGCGCGGTCAAATAAACAGACAAACAGACAAAAATTCTAAAAACTGTTGAAACGTTTTCTGTTGTCGATTCTAAGTATCTACAGCCAACTATTTTTCGAATATCTTCCATGTACAGACGACCCTCTTTAGCCTTATTAATGTATAGATAGATAGAAGAAGATGGGAATGGGAATTCATTTCGTACCTACACTTTCAAGTCCTAACTACTCAACTAATCATCATTAAGATAAAAAAGAACATAGTGTAACTTATCAAGAAGAAATACTATGGATAGTAAAAATCGAACATAGATAGAAATATTACAGACTTGTGTGAAAACGCGAGCTACGCTGCAAGTACAAACTGGTGAAGAGCATTTTTCGACGGAGTAAGGCTACTAAAGAATTCTCTCGATATTGGACCGATGCTTGTAATCCTCGTGGAAGATGATGTAATGTTATATTATTTTGTGTATTATACAAAGTCCGTTCGGTCATGTTTAGATCAATACAAGATACCGATGGGTGGTATCATTCGTTTAGGTACCAATTTTATAGATAACACAATATCCTAAGTGTTAAACGTTTCTAGTCAAAACTACTACTCAACTAATCATCATGAAGCTTTGTACGCACATTGTCGGAGAAAGAGGAAAGAATACAGGGTACCTTTTTATCCAGAAACGAATATAGTCGCCAAGGGACAGAAAAAATGACTATAAATCCGGAGTAGATAATAAAATTGTGATGGCCGCGGGTGCAAACTAGTGAAGATCAATTCCCCACGGCGTAAGACTACTAAGAAATCTTATGATATTGGTCCAATATTATTTTAGTAAAAGTGAAATCTATTAATATAAAATGCTTAATGCTGAATGACGAATGATGGATCAACGCAAAGCCTAATCCGTTGATCGCAGACACCTGAAACTTGGAAGGTGTGTTCTTTGTATGACGTAGGCATCCCATAAAAAATTCTACCTGTAAGGGGGTGAAAACGGAGGCAAAGTTTGTATTAGACAACGCGGTTCCTTAGTCTAATGTTATAAAATATAAGTTTCCTAGAATAAACTACAAAAGTGGGCATTAATAAGGGATTTTAGAAAATTCTTGCCCTAAAAGGATAAAAGGGAATGAAAGTATTTGCGAGGGCAAAGTCACGGAGTCATCTGCTTGTTATTCATATTTGAATGTTGGATGGAGTTAAATATTCCAAATATGACAGTTTTCTATTTACGTTACAATACGAAATACATTACGAAACGAACTGGCAAACGTTGTTCTGCCATATCTTATGTATAAAAGGTCCATAATATATCATCTTTGCCAGGTGGTAAAACTCATGTAGTTCGACCGGGGAGGTACCACCGCCACCTTCATAATCCTCCGTGATGCAATTTATTGTGTTTCAGTATGGAGAGGCGAGGCTGCCGGCTATACTTAAACTCAGGAGTAGCAACACATCTGTGATCAAACTTAGGTATGACTCAATCGTACTTGAAGATGATTACTGATGTCCATGGGCGGCAGTGGCAACTTACCATCAGGTGGACTGCATGCTCGTTCGCTACCTTTACCTTTACACAATTAAAAAAAAAATCTCGTGTTATGGTTTTTCTTTACACTTTCATCCACAAATGCTACATTTATTTCGTGTATATTTTGTAGTAATGAGAAAAGATCGTAAAGTATATTCCGTACCTCTAAATTTCTCATACCAACCATATAACTAAAAAACAAAAAATCGGTCAAGCATTTTAGAATTAGTACGACCACAAACACCGAGAATTCCATATAAAAATGTTTTTCATAAATAAACTGTATCTATAGTCTGATTCATAATTAGGTGTCCAAAATGTAAACAAACTTGACCTAGTTATGAAATAGATTAATAATGGTAGATTCCTATTTTTGAGAATAAATATCTAATGTGACTATTTTAATATTAACTGTAACTATGTAACTATTTTAATATAACAAAATAAATTAATTAAAATCAATTTTAATGTTGCGATACATATTTTAACTTAATTTCGTTTCATACACTAATCGTAATATAAACCAAGATTTATGGTAGAAAAATTAAATTAGATAATGGTAACACAATCGGGATTCGTAACATTTTTCGTTTTTGTATTATGCGTTTTTTTAATTGCAGTTGTTAAAGTATTTGTCTGTTGTTAATTTGCAATTTTCTGCGTAAATGGAAATAATGTACAACATAAACTGTTTACCACACCTGTAATTATATTTTGACAATGACATTTGTTTGTTTACATTTTGGACACCTAATTATGAATTAGACTATCGTTAATTTTCTATAAACATCTGTACTACACTCACTCGGACTCGGCGCATGGCGGCAACGATCTCCACGCGGCTCGTAGGCCTCGGCACATCCATCGTTCCGATGTACTGAAACAAACATAGTTTTGTAATTACTACACAAGTAAGCAAACAGACAAGTTAGCAAGGTAGGAAACGAGCATGCGGTCCACGTGATGGTAAGAGGTCCTTGCGCCCATGGACATTAGTAACCATCTCTAATTACGACTGAATCGTACCTGAGGTTGGCCAATGTGCGTTGCTACCCCTGAGAGCTAGGTGTCTACTCGTGTGAAAGTAAAGTAAAGTAAACTACGTTAATTCTACCACATGGCTATCCGAAGTTTAAGTAGTCTAGTTAGGTAGATAGCAATAAAATGAAAGGATGATTGGAGGTCAGACAGGTGGTAGAACTTACGTAGTTCGACCGGGGAGGTACCACCGCCACCCTCATTATCCTCCGTGAAGCAATTAATTGTGTTTCGGTTTGGAGAGGCGTGTTGCCGGCTATACTTAAACACGAGGCGAACATCTTAGTCCTCAAGGGCAACGCATTTGTGGTCAACCTCGGGTACGCAGTAATTGTATGTAGGGATGATTACTAATGTTCATGGGGGGCAGTGACCACTTATCATCAGGTGGACTGCATGTTCGTTTGCTACCTTTAAACCATAAAAAAGACATATAACGAACAAATGTACGTACGAATGGAGGGGTAGACAGACGGTTAAGTGGATATGTGGGTATATGGCTATAGGGACAAATGAATGGTCTTATAAAAACAAGGATAAAGGGATGGACAGATGAAGATGTAAAAGACACGCAAATTTTTATTATGTTAAAGGTGTCACATGTGGGACACCTGATTGGAACGACGTTCCTTTCAATTAAATAAATTAACAATATTTGTACAGTTAAATGATTATCCACAAACCATTGTTTATTTTTAAAAATATTAAAAATAACTAAAACTGTATGTAACACACGAATACGACAAAACAATGTACGCATACACAACAGACGCGCGTCGCGTGGCCAAAACGTGTCGTGACAACTTTTCGTCTGATTTTATTCCGTCTTGCCTCCTTCGCAACGCGCGATAAGAAACTTCGTTTCAAAAAATGTAATCAACATTATAAACACGGGTAGAAACTAAACAGACACATAACAATTATATACAGCTCGTGTGAAGTTTCACGTTATCGTCTTTCACAATAATTTTCCACTAATTAAACATTAATTATAACATTTCACGCGTTGTGAACAGCTTCCTGTATTTCAATACCGAATTACATAAATAGTGTCGGTTTATATGTCGACTAGTTTTTGCCCGCGGCTTCGCATGCAGTACGATACTATTTTAAAAATAATTCGACTTCTTGGCGGCATATTAAGATAAAATATGCACAAGATGTCTAGTGAGATGAGACCATAAGCAATACAACTGTAAACAAAAACGGAATGTAATTTCATGCAGTAGTTTTAGCATGATGCGCGGACGAACCATAACAAAAAATCTATAACCGGCCAAGTGCATGGTTCCGTACCATTATCTATAAAAAGGCAAAAAATTACGTGAGATACAGCCTGGTGACAGACAGACAGACGGAGAGACTGAAAGAGGAGGCTTAGTAATAGCGGGACCCTATTACCGTTTAGGTATAGAACCCGAAACATGGTTGTTTTGGCGTCTATTGACAAATAAAGCCCTCTCCACATTCATTTTTCTCAAAGATCTTCAAAGTACAGAAGTCCAGTTACAATTTCATTATATTGGTATAGATAAGATAAAATTAAAAATTGTGTAAAGAACCCCCATTGGTAAATATATTACAATCGAAAAGAGATTAAATAACATTTTAGAAACTCCCGCGACTAATTAAAGTGCGAAAGATAAAGATTAAAATTCAAAGATAAAAATCATAAACTCAAGATATTCTCTTCGTCATATATGTTTTCCGATTTGAATTAAAATGTAACATGACTGAGTTTAAATTCAACTTTCGTATATTTTACATATTTGTTGTTGTAGTAGTCAAGGTTGTACACATTCTGTGAAAGTTTCAAGTATCTATTTTTAACGGTTTAAGAGGTACAATTAACAATGCCCCTTTTTATTTTTAGCTTGTTTTGAAAAGTGTAATGTCAACTTCCTCTCCCTCTCTGATCGGGGCACCCTCATAGCTCCGGGCCCGTGCAACTAAGCCGGTTTGCCGCTCAAATATCAAGTGAATTGAAAGATGTATACACACACACAAATCTTGACGCCAAATCCCTAACGGGGTAGGCAGAGAGTATCGAGTGCCAAAGGACACGGTTCTGACATACTTGCCTAGCTTCTTCCACTTTCATAACTCTAAAAAAATATACATAATGAGTAAATGTCTAAAACCGTGTGCCTATATAAATAGGTACATAATTTTTTTCCTAATTTCAATATTTTTGCGTATTAGTATATAGTATATTAGTTTTGTTTAGTCGGGTGGTAATCATTTTGCGATTATAATATATTTATCAGTGGTGGATTTTCACAATTTTTTTAATTTTATCTTATCTATGCCAATATAATAACATTGTAACTGAACGATGTCTGTAATTTGAACAAATTTAGCAATAGAAACCATTACAGCCATTTTTAGAATTTTTATAGTGGATTATTAGTGCTCACTTACGTCAATTAACGATTATTTGGTAAAAACAATCAATTTTTTTACAGTGTAATACCGAATTTTTTGTCAAAATACAATAACACCACATACAATGCCCTAGGAAAAAGTTAGTCATTAAAATATTGAA
>DWNR01003975.1:0-11285 GCA_018250455.1 Polygonus leo
TACTGAACGCGCCCGACGTTGCTTAACTTCGGTGATCGGACGAGAACCGGTGTATTCAACGTGGTATGGACGTTGGCAAGAAGTCTTTTAAATTGTGTTAACAGATTAATATTATATTGGTATACACTACACTACTATTCCGAATAATACAATTAATAATGATAATTATATAAAATGTGCCCTAAAGTAATAATTCTAGAATAAAATCCATTAAATATAGTACGTCACTCCAAAACCTTATTTAGCAAGTATTAGGTACTTGCTAAATAAGTTATTACCATGACGTCATAGCCCAGTATTACGCCCGCTTCAATCAGGCAGCCCGCCAGTCTACCGTATTACTTAGGTTAAATAAAAAAAAAACTACGTTATTTAATTGTCCTTATTTTATTTAGGACCTTCTTCATAATTTTAACTTTAATCAATCTCTTTGATACCGAAACAAAAATTAATAAACGAATGAATAATAAATATCAACATAACATCTCATACGGCTCTCTTGAGAATTTCTTAAACATTTTGCATTCAACTGTATGTACAGATTTCAAAAATGCTACTAATTTGAGGCGCTTACATCCTGCAATTGTTTTGTTCGAGTGCCTTATGATTTCGTAAACCTAAACAGGCGAGGCATTTGTATTGTCTGCCAAGATATGCTTGCGTCTTTATTTACGAGACTTGTTTTCATTGTTTTTTGCAATAGTAGGTGCAAATATACTTAATATATATTATCATGTACCAGGTGTAGAACTCATGTCAGTAGTTCGACCAGTACGTACCACCGTCACCCTCAAAATACTCCGAGAAGCAATGTTTGAGTTTTGGATTTGAGAGGCGTGGTTGCCGGCTATCCTTATGCACGAGGCGAACATTTTAGTCCGCAGCGGCCGTGACCTCTCAACATCAGGTGGCCTGCATGTTTGTTTGCTACCTTTATACTTTAACAATGAAAAACACACAGCCGAAAACTTGTAGAATCGGCTACGAACCAATATGGCAACTGCATATTGTGTCAAAGGAAAAAGTAGCGTCTCTTTATTTAAATAAAAAAAAACAAATCCGCCTTGTGTTTTACAAGTAGACACACAAACTACGATGCAAAAGCAAACGAGAAACAATGACTGGCACACTCTACTAGCACTTGCAATTCTCTAAGTTATATTTTTTTTCAAAATCTGAGGGCGGATTTCTCCACAATTTTTTCCTTCGACATTATAGCTAGTTATTACTTATTCTTAATAGGTACGTTCATAGCTCTAACAAGCTAACTAGATAAAAACCAGGTGTTCCTGAATAGGATTCGGACCGCACTTCGAGTGTGAATCCGGGATGTTATCAGTAGGTTACTATTGCTTTCTCTTATTTCACATAATTTACAAAAAAGTCGACAAGTAACACGAACGTCCGCATTAAACAGGTGGTAAAGCTTGTAGGCGGTTCCCCGGGCCGGTACATCCACTAAAACTTTTTCCGCCGCATATCAGTTATTTAGTTGCAATTAGCCTTTCGTTTTAAAAGTGTAGTTGTCTATCACATTTTTACAGGAATAGAAACATTAGCTGCACATCTGTGATCAATCCTAAGTAGGACTTCAATGTTTTCGGAGGTCAATTTCAGGTGTCCATAGGCGAAAATAACTATTTATTCAGGATGCTTCATCTATATTATAAAAAAAACCTTGCCTTGCATCCATATTCAAGTTACGGCCTTCCAAATTTCCAACACCATATTAACATATGAGCCGTACACTTCGATTGAATAACGTATTGAATCATTCTACACATTTACATAGTATATCCTATTGAATACCTTGACCGATTTCGTCAGCGGATCCTGACTGCGCGGAGACGTCATCGAACGCTATGTGAGTCAAAAGAAAGCCTTTGGTCTGCCCCTACTATTTGATTATCTCGACGTAAACTCGCTGCACCTACTTAATGGTTGGTAGACAAGTTTAATTTAAATACATTATACATATTCACAATACACATAGGTAGTTAAGACGGAGCGAAATAGCTAAAGTACTCTATCTCAATTAGTTACAAGGAGAGACCGGTGTTAAGTAAAAATTGAATCCCATTATTAAGTAAAAATACACTTAAAACATTATATTGGCCTATATATTTTTAAAATTTGCTTACAAATAGCTCGAAATAAATTATATTTTATTAACTCACAATAATAAAATAAATTATAATAAGTGTAAAAGTAAAATTGAAGTTTTAACCCTTTTGGAAGTAATCAATAAATTTACTTACAATAAATATGACTACTCTGGAATAGAAAAGCAGCTCTGGTAACGAGTTTACTTAGTGGTCTGATGATGGTGCGTGGAATTATAATAGTCAACAAAATAAACATACAATCGTGAATCATTCGAGAACAGGTAGTAGCTACCTGATGCGTTTCGCCACCAGCCGAAGAAAGGCTAGAGGTTCGCTTTCGATGTTTACGGGGAGAAATCTTGAACCGGTCTGGCTCACTCAGTGCCGTGCGCCGCGTCGTTCTAATCACGCGTGTGTTTTCTGACGCCGTGTCAACAAACTCTGAATATTCCGTAAAACTAAACTCTAAATTTTAAGTGCAAACGTGTTACAAGTGCTGTGTTCTAACTGTGGTCTCTTGAAAGAAGAGTATTTTAGCTAGAAAGTGTACTGTCCGAGGTTTTCTACAGTCCACCGGTACGTTTTTAAGCTTCCAAGTATTTTTGTGATGATATTGTGAATTTTTAAGTCGTATCGCATCTCACGCTTTGATTTGTAACTGTAAAATTAAGCTGTAAACATCGATAGATTTTTATTGCAAAAATGTTTGATATTTTTCTCATTCATTCGTAAATAATACGTTTGTTTGATTGACTACGTTTGATTGACTCTACCGTAACTATAATAGTTTAAGTAAATATGTAGGCATCAGTATGAGCTTGTAAGTTTTTATTTAGGGACGCTTCAGCGTTCATTGCTGGTTGATAGAAAGACCTCTCACTTCCATTTCTCGTCTTAGATCTAACGTCCATATATGTGTGTATGTGTGTGTGATAATCAGAGGTGTTTTTATAGAAATTTCACTAATGAGATCTAACGGTTTGTCGAGTAATCTCATTGACGGGCGAGTGAGATGGTTCGCAACGTGTAATTAAATCGATATGACCTGCGATTTCATTTCTATTATTTTTTGGGACATCGTAGAGAGTTTATGATGTTCCATTTTTTCATTGTCAAACATTGAGAAATTTTATACTTTGGATTAACAAATGAATACGCGCATTTTTACCATACGATAGAGTTCAACGAAATCACTCAGTTCGGAGTGTCTACATTGTTATATTAAGTGGAACTAAGTATTCGTTTCGTAGCAGTTGTTTTTTTAGCATTATTTTATGGTCTATAACACTATATTCTTGTAATTTGAGATTTTTCATTTTTTAAATAAATTTGCTGTTACCGCGTAGCTTCCTCAAGCTACGTAGTTGTACTTTAGTTTCGTTTTATAAAATAATATAATAAGATATACTTAGATATATCACAACATAACAGATACGCTAAGAAGAAAAATGTATAAATGGGTTATTTAAATGTTTAAATAATGTTGGTCCTTCGAGCCGAACTAAATTATTATTGTCATTAAATCTGCACTGTAATCTATCTTTTGCGGTAACTATGTATATGGCTAAAACATATAAATATCGAAGAGTTACCTCATAATCTTATTCATTGACCGTGTTTATTAAATTTAAAAATTATCTTCATAGAATGAAAACAACGTAAGGTATTGCTATAACTTTTTATCTCGACTAGACAGGTACAGGTAAATTCTTGAGTTTGGATGGGCGAGGCGTGGCTGACAGTCATAAATAAAGGAAGCTATTTTTTAGACCTCAGCGGTACCAACACATTTTTATTAACTTCAACATGGCTTTAATTTAACTTGAAGCTGCTTTCAAACGGCAGTTACCACTCACTATCAGATGAACTTTGTTTACTATTACGATACTATAAAAATTCAAGAGCCGATTTGCCAGCCGCCGTACCACCGCCACCCTCATTATTCTCCGTGAAGCAATGTATTGTGTTTCGGTTCGGAGAGGCGTGGTTGCTAGCTATACTTAAACACGAGGCGAACATCTTAGTCCTCAAGGGTAGCAACGCATTGTGGTCAACCTTAGGTACGCCGTAATCGTACGCAGGGATGATTACTAATGTCTATGAGCGGCAGTGACCACTTACCTCAGGTGGACTGCATGCTCGTTTGCTACCTTTAAAAAAAAGCCGATGTTCGAATGCTATCAAAAAAGCCCTGCGCCGCAAAACACGGACAAGATAGCTCACGTAAAGCGGCTACTTATGTATACTACACGGCTCTCCCGACACGCAATCCGCATTACGCTTCCCATTGTTTACATTCGAAACTGTACATATGGTATACCCTGTCTACCAAACCATGAGTATTCAAAGAATATATATCGTCAAACATATTAGACCCACTTCAGTAAAAAAGTGCTTTAAATAATGCACTGCATTGTTTGTTATTATCTAAACACAAAGTTTTATTCTTACGGTCAACGTCGATGATCGTATGTACATATGGTATGTGTATATGTATGTATGTATGTATGTATAAAAAAAAACAAAATATTTTTATTCAAAGTAGATACTTTACAGAAATCTTTTTGAACGTCAAAAAGTTACCACCGTTTCCAAGGTGTTCCGTTATGAGGAAGAAACGGCGAAACAAATATATGTATGTATGTATGTATGTACATATTGACAAGCAACTGTATCGCTATAATTTATTGTGTTCTCCAAAAGCTGATAAACATATCTTGAGTCTGAACAAACCATATAGTAGAGCGTAAGTGTTATATAGAGACTATATAAATATATTTATGCCCATGTGTAGCCCGTATAACAACGGACTCTCGTGCAGTTTACTTTAAATTCACAATGGAAACGAGCCTATCATATTCCCTTTATCACTTTGCAAAAAGTGTTGTGTGTCATCGCCCTTAAAAGTTGTTAGGCGGGATACATATTACGCCATGTCGAATTCTACACCACATCCTGTACGCAGCACGTATGATGCCATACTCGTGCTTTGAGTTAAACGCTCCGGTATTATGAGCGGTAGGGATGCCATTATTTAGGTAGTGCCGAATCTTTGTGAAAAGCAATAAAAGTTAGGATAAGCAGTGATAGGTATTCTCGTAATTAGATTTCGACCTCTCATGTTAGGGTTTTAGTTCGAATCCCAGGCTAAATTTTTTTTAATCAATTATGTCCTTGTGGCCTAAATTTTTCTTACTAGGAGATAAGAATTCAGCATTAAAACAATAATAGATTTAGATGATGATAAATTCTTCGTACTTGAACCTTGTCACCATCGCATTTTTTGTGTCTTATTGTAGTGTAGATAGGCTACGGTTGCCATGATGTCGTAGTTTAGTCCTTAGGTCTTAGTAGTTAGCATCTGAATTGAATTTAAAAAGAGATTCTTGTCTTTTGGTTCTATCGAACAGGATCAAGATTTTTTAAGTTATCAGTCGAGCCCAAATATAGAATCCACTGAGTTACTCCCAAGAACAAAGTTAGAACTTTACTTTAAAGTGTCTCAGCATCAAAACACCTTATAGACTTGCAGAATTAACCTAGCAGGATACATATATATGTATAACTAATAACTATACTATTTTATGTGATTGCCGGTCATATTTGAAACGAGGCGAACATTTTGATATTCAAAAGTAGCAAAGCATTTTCGATAGACTACAGGTAGGTCGTCGTATTTATGGTTGGTTAACATGTACATAAGCGCAAGAGATTATTTACCATCATCCACCTAATGCAGGCTCATGTGCTACCTCTATGTTAAAAAGCAGATACTTTTGAAAGTCCAGAAGGTCGACTATCTTCAAAGTTTTGTAGTTTCACATAAAACAAATATCCTGTATCGAACATGTATGGATGCCACGTTTGTGCAGTAGAGTTAAATGTATGTAGCGGAATGGTATGAGCGTTAGGGATGTCAAAATGTCAAAAATGACTCGAAGCCGGTTTTATAAGCCTGCCTCGTGTGACCGACGACTCGTACGGCACGTTGTCTGTCCGCTAAATAAAGGGTTCCGGGTTCGATCACCCGTCCGTGAAATATATGTGAAGAAAATTTTGATAATTTTATTAGTTTTTGTATTTGCATTTTTTGTACATTATGTGATATGACGTAGGTATTTAATTAATATAGTTATTTTTTCCTAATATTGTTATAATATATGATAGAATAAGAGGAAAAATCTTGTGCGAAAGACGTGTTGCTCTATTGAATATCAAAGGAAAAATGAGATTTGAGATGGAACCTCATAGAAAAGTAAGTATGACTCTTCGAAGTATCAGTATGCTGCTGTTGTAATACTGAAACAGATTATACGTCTTAATCCGTCCACCACTTTACAAAATTAATACGTAAACAATTTGTTAGTTACGCAGGAGTGAAGACACCAAGCTTTGGAAGGGGTGTTAACGTCAAATTTACATGACATTTTACTAAAAAAATATTGAGATCTCTTTGACAATTCGTTTATATCCTTTTTTATCGATTTTGAAAATCCTTATTTAAATCCTTTTTTTACCGATTTTCAAAAGAAGAAAATTATGTGTTCGCCTCCTAATTATCTTCAAAGTTTTATCTATTCATTATTTTTTACTCGATATATAAATTACAATGTTCATTAGCGACCTAGCACCAAGTTTACGATGCGAAATCTCGCACGGTCAAACTTTCCTCTGTGCACGTCGAGAATTGAGATCTAATGACGGGCATATTCGTGTCGAGAGAATGTAGACTTATTGAACTTTCATCTCAGATTAAACTGTTGTCTTATAGCAAAACTGCGTTTTATGTTGAATCGCTTACATATACAAGAAATCAGTAATCGGTATTTTTCATGTAAGGTATGTATGTACCTAACCTACAAGTTGGATTTTGAAATTTTTGTAGCAAGTACCTACAAAGTAACGCAGAATTGTAATGTGTAATCGCTTTAGAAGTAGTTATGTTTTATTTTATTTTAAGGAGATAGTTATATAGCACTTTCTCTTTATTAAAAATAAAAGTATATTTCCCTCTTGGATATGTTCACAAATATCAGATCATTCATGAACACAAATATCGTCAAAGTTATGTTAAAATAGAGCTAACGACATTCTCATATAGTTTTTGGCTTCAATAAAACGGCAGGTTGGTTGTAAAAGGTAAAATCGTAAATGTTCCTTACCTAATATGGCTGGCAACAGGTAATTAGCACAGATGTCGTTTGAGCCCAAAACCCACGCATCATAATATAGGAATAGCACAGTTCCTAAACTAAAAACACATTTAAAACGAATGAATGAAAAAAAATATAGGCACCACTTTTTTATATATGCATATTGAATAGCAGTATTGTTGGAGGCGTTTATTATTTTTCTTTTATCAATACTTATTTTCCGGTGAAATTTACTCTAAAGATATATTGGTTCGATAAATTAAACGAATTATTCGATACCTAAGAAATATATATATTTTTAATTATAATTAGAAATTATTGTATTTTTAATATATGCTTACAACTAATTAAATATTGTATTTGTATGAGATGCAAAAGTCACAAAGTAAAACGTAACACGTAGAAGAGTACATAATACTATTCGTATTGTTCAAAATTCGTATAGTTAAAGTTGTAGAATAAATGCTACAACCCTGTACCACGTAATCTATCCTATCAATATTCAAAGCGATGGCTCATAGTTCGACCGGTCAATCTCTGGCCAGCGCGATTTATATGCTAATACTGTGTAGATGGAGATATACCATGTCTTGTCGATTGCTAATATTCATGTAGGTGTTAAGATATATGTAAAGACACTTATATATATCTAAATCTTAGCTTCTATCAAAGCAAAACTGTATTTGAAAATAATAACGGTGTAGATCTATAATAATGCCAATACGGTAACATAAATACTGTCGTAGACTTTTTTGGTATTTATAATTAAGAAGGGGAATGAAAGTTATACCAATCGAATGGATTTATGTCGTACTTGGACAGAAAAAATAAGCTATGCATGTAAAATACCAATAAAGTTAGTAAAACAGATAAATAATTATCCCATACTATCGGCTTTAAAAACAGTTGAGGGAACAAATGGAAATCGATCGCTTTTTATTTAGTTGTCCCTAAAGTCTAATTTAATTTGTGTAACTTAAAATATATTCGTTTTTATAATTTTATATCCAAAAATCTAATTTGTCATTTTAATATTAGTCCAATTTCTACCGCAGTCGGTATAGGCATTATATGAGTGCGTAATTCGAGATATTTTGAGATTTAGTAACAATAATTAATTTTCAAAAAAAAAGAAAAGAAAATACAATGTATTCTCAGGTTTCGGTAAGCGGCTTGGCGCATACAGCCATAGCGAAGAGGTCGGCGGATCAGCTTTAAATCTAACGGTCTGATTAAATTGTGAGAACACCACAATTGGCTAGCAACAGGGTTTATCTAAACCTCATTCTGAAAGGACACCATACCCTAGAAGTGTGAAAAGTAAAGGGCTAGTGCATAATATTCTACTATTTTGTTACGTGTCCGCTTCAACTTTATGGCCTGTCATTACGTATTCCCGAAACGACAGCACATTTCCAACGGTCAAACTCCGTTACTTTGAATTTACATGCAAATATTATGTGTGAGTTCGAATGGCAGGTTGATGATGATAGATTTATTATGTTTTTATTGTGGAAGCGAACATCTGATGCTAAGCAGTCACTGCCGAAGTTCTGCGTACACTAGTATGCTAGGTGGTATAACTCGTGTAGTTCGACCAGTGAGGTATCGCCACCGTCAAAATCCTCCGTGAAACAATTCCTGTGTTTTGGTTTAGAGGCGGGTTCCTGGCTATACTTACGAGGCGATCATCTTAGTCCTTCGGGGTAGCAACGCAAATGCGGTGAACCTCACGTACGATGCATTCGTAGTTAGGGATCTAATGGACTGTATGCTCGTTTGCTACCTTTATACGATAAAAAATAATAAGGATATTCACCTCGACTTACTATGGATTTTGTGATTAAAATAAAATTGGAAGTAATATTTAAAATCAACCATTGTCGTTTGCAATAAAGTTTTCAAGTTATCTGAAGTTCTTGTCAACAATGCATAATGATAGAATTCATGTTTATATGACATGATAGAAATGTTTCTTTCTAATAATTAAAAGATATGATATCTTCGTAATTACAACCTCCTTTTATCGGTCATCTTGGACTATTGTCTTATTAATTTGCGCGCTTTTCTCCAATCAGCTTGTAGTCGCTGTGTCGAAGAGTCGATTATGAAAAAACACCAATTAGTAGAATTTTTCTTCGGGTGCGAACTATTAATTGAAATGAAATGAAATTCGCGACGATGACGGTACGTTGCGAGCAATCGGTATAATGTGAGACGACATAATATAAAACATTTAGAGAATGGTACAATTTAAAAAGAGAACAAATAGAGAAAAAAACGTTCATGAAATGAAACAAATATTAGTTATTATGTAATTTAATTTTTGTTGTTGTGATTTTAGTAAGCCTGGCGACTTACAGGGAAGTGACCAAAACCTTTTAAACAAACTTGTTACTTGATTTGTAAATTTATTATTATCTCTGTGTAAGTATACATGAAAACATGACTTTGGAATTTATGATGAAATAAAAAAAATGAAGATATTGTACTCAAAACACGCAAGTTACGGTAAATTGGAGGAAAATGTTGAAACTGGAAATGTGTAATGCGGTCGAGTACATTTCGATGTAGGCTTGTTGGTTCAGTTGGATGGTTCCTCGGTTATCTTCGTATTACATGGATGAACAACTTTCAAATATTTTTATTTAAATTAGTTATGGGGCTATGAGTACAAAGGTTCATTTTTTAAGCTCATTAGAATGTTTATAAATATCATTTGTTATGTTTATGAATCGCCTTGTACAGGACAAAGCATTTTGGACGCCGAGCCCCATGTTTTATCATGGATAGGCAGACAGATTTTGATGTAATTTTTTCCTTGTAAATTTAAATAAAAAATATTAATTTTGTAATAAAATCAGATCATCAATCAGATTTCTGTTAGGGATAAGTGTATTAGTTTTTATAGTAGTTAATGATGCGATACGAAGAATACTCGTGTAGTGTCATTTTATGCTGAAACACAAAATCCACTTTTAAAGTTACTTTAATTTATCACATAGGATTGATTAACAAAAAACTGGATTATCAATAAAACAGGATTATCAAAAAAATTAATTCGTAACATAAGCTTTGTTTATTTTATAGCTCTGATTCATTAACATTATCATTGTAGTTGCTTACAAATAATGTATTATTTTGTCATATGATGTAAGAAAGTTTACAAGATATTTAGGTACTAAAACAAATTAATCGAGGAGTTTTAAAAATTGACAAATGCCAATAACAAATGATAGATTTCGCGCTTTCATTCTCTTGTTAGCTCTTAATAATATTCATTTGATACACACGAGCTTATGTTAGGCTATGTATTCGTTTACACATAACTGCTGTTTAAATAGGGGTCCTGACCTCGCGGACCCATGACCCCTTTGGTACAAAACTTTCAAGGACAACCGGTGTGAGATTTTTTTTGAATAGCTCACAATGTGTACTCAGATTTTAATCGCCAAAGCCCAAGTTCAATTCTGTCGTGGTATGTTTAATGAAGATTTTTTGAATAAAGCCGATAACATTGAAAAGGCACACACATTTAGGCCGGGGTAAAGACAATTGTTTTTTTTTTGTCCGTGATTATGAAATAACTATGTGTTCAGAATTATATATTTGTGAACATACAGTAGCGTATTTTAACGCTTATAATATTGTTTATAGTCTTGGTAATATAAACTTTATGTTTATTTTAACGATACGGTATGAATTCATGAGCCTTTTTGCAATTTATTCTTCTACCCTCATAATCCTCCGTGAAGCAATTCTTGTGTTTTGGTTTGGAGAGGCGTGGTTACCGGCTTTATCTAAACACGAGGCGACCATCCTAGTTTTCAGGGGTAGCAGCATTGATAGACAACCACAGGTACGATTCAATCGTACTTAGGGATGATTGGCTTACTAATGTCCATGGGCGGCATGGCCACCACCAGTGACCACTTACCATCAGGTAGCTCTTTTTTTTTATTGGGTAAAGGTAGCAAACGAGCATGCAGTCCGTCTGATGGTAAGTGGCCACTGCCGCCCATGGACA
>DWNR01003976.1:0-11284 GCA_018250455.1 Polygonus leo
GCTCATTCCTACGGGAAATTCAGTAATATTTTATATGGCAGAACAACGTTTGCCGGGTCAGCTAGTATACATATAAAATGCTTTATCGTGAATGACTGACGGGCGCATCAAAGCACATCTACTTCAAATTTAGCATAAATATTGTTTTACACAATTTACGAAGGATGTGTTTCGTATTTTTTGAAATTCGTCGCGAAGTCGTGAAGCGAACGAGCATGTGCCGATGATAAGTGGTTACTGTCGCCCACATAACATTGTCTTCACAGATGAAAAAAAAAATATGAGGGTGGTGGTGGTAGTTGCCCAGTTGAACAACAGCTAACATTTTAACAATTAATTTCTATTTGTTTTAATCAAACGAGAGCCAATGTCTATACACATAATGAGTAACGCCAAGATCTTAGAAGTCATTGATATATGTGACTGTTTTCGTTTCGCTAACCTTTCATTTTATAAATCAATAATATAAATTTTAATCGGAATGAATGCGGTGATAACGCTCAATCATCTAAACAGTACAGACAGTTACGAACTTTAGACTCAAGGCCACTATCCCACCTTTACCTTATGTTATATTTACTTTCCTAAAAAGGTGTTTTTGCCAAAATTTTGATATTTGTATTAAGTAAAATCGACCATTTTAATTAAATATTTAGGCACCACGATCATATCCGCGTTGTCGTTGTTAAATCATACTTAACGAGTTCTAAGCACAAACATTTTATTATATAAATTATGTAGGTCAAATGCCTACCTACCTAAATAAAGAACCATGAGCTTTCATGGGGCATTTAGAGCCCTTGATCAAAGTGCGAATATGTCGAATTAATTTTTAAAGTATAAAAATATCACAAGTAACATATTTAATTTAGTATTTTATTAAAAATATTTTTATTGCAGTTTTTAACCCTGCCACCTGGCGATGAGCGGAGCCGGCTTGTGCCCGTACTTCAAAAGATACTGACGCTCTCTCCGGACGAAACAAATAAAATGCAGGCGATTGCTAAAGGTAACGTTCAATCTAAATGTAATTTTATTGTGTGCAAAAAATAATATTAATCGTAAACTACTCTAGCATTATTTTACATAGCTTTATTATAAACTTACTTTATTATAACTTGTCTTCGGACAATAGTATGCACAATAGTAAGGGTAGGGCACAATTCTCTTATATTGTAGAAAGTTGACAACTATTTTTCCTTTTCCACACTTTAGACTATAAGGATATGTTGTATAATTTTCCTTTATGTATCTGTAGGGTCACTCTGTACTTCCGTCAACAAAGTAGCTGTATACCCTACTGTATATGACTTACGGACGGAATGGTTTCGAATACGTACAGAGCCACACAGAATACGCTTTATCTGTCATATGTCAAAAATTGTTAATTCTCCGTTAGTTTAGGCAGTTTAACTCCTTCCGTAAGGTCATACAGAGAAGGAAATGCGCGAAACTTTGAACAAAACTACAGATTTCGGGCGTACAGAGTGACCCTACTGTTTCGAGGTGTGCAAACAATAAAAAGAGTATCATGTATCTGTTTATCTACAATGACATATAATTTGTTTATACCTTTTCAGGTTTAGACCCAAACCGAAACAAAGGATGGGGGAGCTACCTACCTTGGCCGGGAGGAAATTGATGAGTTTTGATATAACTTATTACACAATTAAGTTATTAATTGAAGTGACTGTGATTGCAAAACATAAAACGATTGCTTTACAATTAATGGGTTATTTATTAAAATAAGTTCCATCGAAGCATTTAGGCTTGTTATTACTTAATGAAATTGGTAATTTCTATTTATATAATGTAATCTACTTAATTAGTTTAAATTGGCATTTAGTGAACACCACATTATCAGTATAGTATTTTATTATTAGGTGCTAAAATATAATAAAAAATATAACTATACGTCTGATAGTGCATTATCGCTTCGAAAACGGAAGTAGCTAAGGTTGACAAGATTTTATAAGTATGTATTTCTAATTTAATTTAAGTTTCGGCTACTATAATAACCGTGATATTACGGCCGAAAAAATTAGAAAGGAGAATTATATAGAATACTATATAAGTTGTATATGTGTTCATATAATGTATATGGCATTCCAACTAGCTTTTGTGTCCTTTCACCTCTAGTAAGATTACATGTCTTCAGTTGTAACTTGGTTATGCAGGAATGTAGAGTTGTAATTGATAGAATAAATTAATAATTATTCACACATATACATGACTTACTTATATTTTATTTTATTTTTTTATTGTATTTTAATATAAATTATGATTTTTAAAATAATTGTATGAGTTTATATATCGTATATTTAGAAGAAAATGTATTGGGACGAGAAATGAGGATTCGGCGAAAAATGTAATTAATGAGTAAGAAATGATTCTAGATGGTTTATGTTAAACAGTTATTTTTATATTTGAATTGAGTATTAAATTGTCAATTGAATGAATACAGAAAAGTAATAAAATAGATAGACAGATTAACTATCTCTAGAAAAATGCATACAAGGTGTATATACTTTCTTTGAACATAAACTTACGTTGAATTAAAAATAATATTTCGTCAAAATTACATATGGTTACGGTTCATTAAACTATAATGGCTAAGTTATTTCATTTCATTATTATTATTTCCGCGCCAGTGAAGATGCTGAGAACTACTTATTCTCAAAGTGTTTGATCTAATATTAATATTTTTAAATGTAGCAAAATAAACAAATTTATTGTCATTAATATCAAATATAATGTATTATTGGTGTACTATAAGAATTAATGTAAAATTTAAAACTTGTGTATAGTTTGATAATGGAAATAAATAAAATATTTTGAGTCGTAGCATATTGTTTTATTATATACATTTCACTATTAAGATCATTTTATTTTACCACAAACTTCTGCCCGCGGATTTGTACACAGTACATTTTATCATCTACATACTTCGAATTCATAAGTGTTTTTTTTTTAGAGAAATGGTATCCTATATACTTATCCTTTCCTTTATTATCGTCTAAGAAGTAAAACGTTTATGCATAAAAATAAAAGACACATTTGCAATCAAGGACTCAACGTCCTTGTTTTGTTATAAGTTAGGTTTTCAAAAATATTAATAAAAAAATATGTAAAAGATTGATACCGTCTGTTAATGTTGATGAGATAAAACAAAACAAAACTTTCCATCAGGTAGCCCGTCTGCTTTATCGCCTAGCTTAAGTATAAAAAAAATCTGAATCCACACGTAATCAGGAAATCTTCACATCTATCCCAATCTGCGGAAAGGTTACTGTAATACAATTTTTGGCTCGACATGGTTGTGACGTCTCCGGCGCGACAAAGCCAAGACATACAACTTATAAGTCACTAGTCAGAAGATCCACGGCTATAAGGCCACTTGATGGATTGGTGGCCTGTACAAGATTAAAGAAATCTATATATATATAAAAGGCAAAACTGATTAACTGACTGACATATCAACGCACAGCTGAAACTGCTGTAGCTAGAAACTTGAAATTTGGTACAGGGGTTCCTATCATGATCTAAGTGAGCACTAAGATAGGATTTTTCGAAATTTTACCCCCAACGGGTTCTCGACTTCTACGCGGACGAAGTCGCGAGCAAAAGCTAGTAACCATATAATTAAACAAAAGCAGTTTGAACTTGACTCTCATGCAAACGCTCAGAACGACTAGGCTAACGCTAGTAAAGACTAGGTATACAATTTATGTAACGGGAGTGCTGCTGCCAGCTTGCATGATATTCAAGTTCAAATTTCATCATCTAAACAAAAATACTCAGAGCATCAATTTTAATATCATTTTATTATCTCCATAAAAATAGTAGTCATGTGTCATCTGTCGCTCTTTGAGACAAAAAACAAGTAAGAGTAAACGATTTTTGAATCCTACAAAGATATTGTAGAACTCAAGATATTTTCTAAGGCTTCGTTTATGCGTTACATCTTACATTATCATTCTACGTGTAGATGTCTTATCTAATACAAAGTTATATATTACAATAGCATCAAAATTACTATACAACAGTTGTAGACAACTGCATGGGGATGGTTTTACATTGATTTGACGTACTCTTACGTAATACTGAAATCAAGCCGACCGAATAGGAAGGCACTGCGTCTGTGGTACCTGCAAATAAAACTGAGGAGAGTCCTTAGGAATAGTTTTATTTGGAGTTTATTATCTACCAAATGGGACGTTTGGTCATTTTTATACATAAAAATATATGAACGGAAAATACTAGTATTACTGTGAAAAAAGCGTGGGTTGCTCGATATATGAAAAATATGGCACAAAGCGCCCCACGCTTTATTGTTGTTGTTACCGCCGCCGTAGTAGTAGGTAGCAAACGAGCATGCAGTTTACCTGATGGTAAGTGATTATTGCCCCCTATAGACATTAGTAATCATTCCCGAGTACTATTAAATCGTACTTGAGGTTGACCACAGATGCGTTGCTCCCCTAGAGGACTAATGTGATGTAAAGCTAAGGCATATAATATAAGTGTATTGTATTTATAATATTGAGTTAGTACTAATAAAGACGTCAAACAAGCAACACGACTTTTAATACACAAGAGCCTGAGTCCACACACTACACTAAGATTTTCGCCTCGCGTTTAAGTATAGCAGGCAACCACCCCTCTCTAAACCGAAACACAATATATTGCTTCACGGAGAATATTGAGGGTGATGGTGGTACCTCCCCAGGCGAACTACATGAGTTCAGTCTTCATGCTCATTTGCCACCTGATGGTAACTGGTCTCTGCCACCCATGGCTACCTTTACACAATAATATATATGTGTGTTGCTAAATATCGGCTATGTTGATACGAGAAATATTATATAGATGTTGGTAAGTGCTGCCGCGTGCAGATGTGTTTCCACGAGTAAGGTGAGTGCGCACTAGAATTATACGATCGTTCCAAAACACTATGTAAAATAAGGGCCAACGTCCTCTCCGAAAATGTTGGCTCCTTAAAATTGTGATATCAAAGTAGTTGATTATAATGTGTCACAATTATATTATTATTGTCCTATCGTTTTGTGTCTTATTTCTTCACTTTTGTGTTTTTTCACAGGTTATCAAAATACTCATGTTCACTTATAAACAAAATCTATTACCTCTACTCTAAAGGAGGCAAAACTTGCCAAGTACCATTGAAATTGCAATTTATAATCCATTCCATGAAGCAATTTATTGTGTTTCGGTTTGGAGAGGCGTGGTTGCCGGCTATATTTAAGATGAGGCGAACATCTTATTCCTCCAGGGTAGCAACGCATCGATGGTTTAATCTTACTAGGGGTTGATCAGTAATGTCCTCGGGCCGCAGTGACCATTTACCATCAAGTGGACTATGCTCGTTTGTTACCTTAAGACGATATAAAAAAACCTGGAACATTTCAACAAGTAATTTATATCACACTACACATGCGTTAGGCCATACCTTGGTCTGTCGCACTACCGCGCGCCTGGGATAAGACCTAATATAGTTGTATACAAATATGTTAACATTGTAAGAACGATTGGTCGATGCATCGGAGAGACTTATTCTGATAGAACACGTATTGGTGAGGAATAAATGGTACCGTGCTTGTTATAGTTCTAATATCAGTATATGTTACAATTATATTTTATTTCCTGTCCGTGTCAGCCGCAAATAGTTGTAAGTTAATTATAATCTTCATTTTAACATGAATTTTGGGAACATAACGTGTCCTTACTCAATTAAAAATAAATACATTTTTTGAGAACCTACATGTTTGTAACTAAGTTAGCACAAGAAAATATGTCTTGCCATAAGAAATGTTAATAACATATTTTGAGACTGCTGAATTTTTACTTTTATACTAATGAACACAAAGCTACACTCAATACATAGTTCGAACTCCGCGACGTGCCATGACCAGACCGTCTAATTAAGTAGGCTTAATGATAGGTAATTTAGGCATTTCATAAAATTTTGTGTGCATTGTGGGTTTTGAGACATTTCATGATCAAATTGATTGTGTGCTGTCTGAAGGAGGTGTCAAGAGTATCCGAAATCTGTATGAGGAGAGTTATGAAAGTGGAAGAAGCTAGGCAAGTATGCCAGAACCGTGCCGTTTGGCACTCGATACTCTCTGCCTACCCCGTTAGGGATTTGGGTGAAGATGTGTGTGTATGTGTGTAATGATAGGTAACTTACCAGGCAGATCCAGTACAAATTGGTGGACTAAACACCCTTGTAACCGACTTAAAAAAGAGGAGATCCTCTATTCGTCATCTATATATACTTTCTTATCTATAGCCACGCATAACTTGATACAGATTAATCCAATTTTGATAATGATTTTTTATTTTTAGATAGGGAACACATATTTTTTTTATCGTATAAGGGCAGCAAACGAGCATGCAGTCCAAGACGGTAAGTAGTCACTGCCGCCCATGAACATCAAATTTGATCATAGATGCGTTGCTAATCGCGAGGACTCAGATCGTCGCCTCGTGTATAAGTAAAGCCGGCAATCACGCCTTAAAACCGAAACACAAGATTGTTTCTCGGAGGATTATGAGGGTGGCGGTAGTAGGTACCACAAACGGCCTCCCCGGTTGAACTAAACGAGTTCTACCGTGGCAAATTCTCACTAAAATCAAAACAAATGACAATTTCAAAAATAAATCCGAGGTTTCATAAGAATAAGATTCCAGAATCTAAAAAAATAGGTGTGTTTCTTAAATGCGCCTATAACTTAATTTGAATCATAAGGTTTACCCTGCATACGCACAATGGACGCAGTGGCTGCGCTGCAGCAGGTGCACTACGTGCAGCACGCCTTCGAGGTGCTGGTGGCACTGGCACTCACCGCCTACCTCTTCCCCAAGCAACTTGACATCGAGAAAAATGGTAAGGATTTGTTATTCTTTCAGTTTTAAATAAGACGGAAGCTTAGGAGTGTTACAAATGTGTTCTTGGGTAGCTCAGAAGACTACATCCTTTTCATTGTAAGACGAAAATTACAGTGGATCTATTTAACTAGCAGATGAAAACGCGCGTGTTTGGACTGGGTATCTATCTATACATATATCTATGTAAAGAGGGCCGAAAATCTGTACATGGAAGATATTCCAAAAATAGTTGCCTGGGGATATTTACAATCGATAACAGAACACGTTTTAATAGTTTTTAGATTTTTTGTCTGTTTATCTGTTTATTTGACCGCGTATCACGTAAAAACGGCTAAACGGATTTTGATGCAAACTTTACTAATCTGTCGAGAAGAGCCTCGGTCATGTTTTAGGCCATAAAAATTCAACCCCTAAAAGGAAGGGTAGCGGTTGGAGCCGCGGGCACAGCTAGTATTGAATAAACATAAATACAAGATGAACATGGGTTCCAGTGTTCCTGCTACTAAATTAGTGTGCGGCAACGACAAACTATTACAAATATAAAATAATTGCTATATGGTGGAATTGATTTTATTTTTATTGTGTAAAGGTAGCAAACGAGCATGCAGTCCACCTGATCGTAAGTGGCCACTGCCGCCCATGGACATCAGTAATCATCCTCAAGTACGATTGAGTTATGCCTAAGTTTGATCACAAGTGCGTTGCTACCCCTGAGGACTAAGATGTTCGCCTCGCGTTTAAGTATAGCCGGCAACCACGCTTCCCCATACCGAAACACAATAGATTGCTCCACGGAGGATTATGAGGGTGGTGGTGGTACCTCCCCGGTCGAACTACATGAGTTCTACCACCTGGCATAATACTAAAATATTATCTTGAATGAAAATAAAAAATGTAAAACTAATTGCTCTCACCATAATAACAAAATGCAGCCAACGGAATCTGTTTTCAATATATTCGGGTGTTCAAATGTTAAAATATTTAGGTTAATGAGTTTTATGAAAGTATAGACTCAATATGATGTTTCAGTTTGAAAAGATTCTCATTTTCTCGCTGCATTAAATGTTGATGGATTGAAGAATTTTAATGCAATGGGTAAGTTTGATAAGAGTCCAGTTAAAATGCCTTTTAAGAGTAACGGCTTTTTAAAGGTTTTATCATTAAGACTGAAGAGGAAATGCTAAATTATCAGAAAGAGATAGTAGACGATTAATAGTTGGTATACATTATCAAAGTACTTCACTTTTACATATTAGATTTGAGACATAACATATGTACACATACTTTTTTTTACCTTGTAAAGGTAGCAAATTAGCTTGCAGTCCACCTGATGGGCAGTAGTCACAGCCGCCCATGGACAACAGTAATCATCCCCAAGCACAATTAAATCATACCTAAGACACAGTGATCACAGATGAGTTGCAACCCCTGAGGACTAAGATGTATGCCTCGTTTATAAGTATAGCCGGCAGCCACGCCTCTACAAACCGAAACACATGAATTGCTTCACGGAGGATTATGAGGGTAACATTGGTCTTCCCGGTCGACCTAAACGAGTTCTCCCACCTGGCAAAAATAGTAATAAATGAGACTAAAGTCATCTAACGGTCGAAACTCGTGTATAATTTGTACGCAAAAGACTGGACATTCAATTCACGTTATAATTAGACCAGTCCAGACTTAGGAGTGTGTCACCAAATCCAAATAAGACAGGAGCCTGAATCACAAACGCCAAGCGAAAGACGTGTGAAGACATCGCCGACGTCGACGCGTAAGAACACGCCAATTATGGAGTGATGAGTAGTGACTAAATACTTCAAATCACGAGTTGTTCCAAATCTTCACTGGAGGGTAATAACGCACTATTAATACTAACTAGCAAGGCGACCGAGCTTCGCTCGGATATTTTTAAGCAGCGCCATCTTTTGTTGAATAGATTAACTGGTCGTTGTTCATTGCTTGAAAACACGGATAAAACGACGTTTTCTAAAAATGAAACCTAGCTAGATCGATTTATCGCCCCCGAAACCCTCCAAATACAAAATTTCAAGAAAATCGTTGGAGCCGTTTCCGAGATCGTTGATATATGCATATACACAAGAATTGCTCGTTTAAAGGTATTATATATAATAATATTAGATAATGCACTTTGAAATGAAATACTAAAATATATTTTAAAATTGTTTTTTGAGCGCTAATTATATAAAAAAAAATATTATATATATTTAGTTATTAGCGGGAATTTTATTTGGTTTTCATAACAATTTTATTATGAATGGTATAAAGCCCACCAAAATATCGCCTACGGAATATGTTTCATCATCTAACTGAAATCATCACGTGATTAAAGATGGCTGGCAATCACAGAGAACAGAAATATAAGAATTACTTCATTAAAGATAGTGCCTTAAATCTGCCGTAAATTACATACGTGTATATTGACTTCTTCCTAAGTCTTCCCAAATTTCCATCATGTCATGTGACATGACCACTTTCACGGTGCTTAAATTAATTTAAAAATATATATCTCATATAAGCTATCGCATCGTAATCGCAAAATCGCATCATAATCGCAAAGTCACATCAAAATCGCAAAATCGCATTATAATCGCATAAATCGCAGTATAAAACGTCTACTGGTAAGTAGTCACTGACACTCATGGATAACCAAAGTTGTGGCTAACCGCTGTCAGATCTGTTGCTACCCCTGAAGGGTAAGATGTTCGCCTCGTCTGTACGTTTAGACAGCAACAACGCTTCTCCAAACTATATTATAAAAAAATGCTTTACTTGAGGATTATGAGGATGGCGGTGGTACCTCCCTAGTCAACACTCAAGTTCTACCACCTGGCGAAAAAAAGTCATAAAGTGATTTTGACGAATTCAAACTGTACGAATCCTATGAGTAACTTATTAAAATAATGAGACTATTGCAGTACAGCTGGATTTTACAGGTTATGGAACAATATCAATTCGTTGATATTTAACATGTAACTGAATAACCTCTTTTCACGACCGTAAAATATGACGTATAACGTTTAAATGGTCCATTCAACCAATTTAACGACCCAACGAACTCGGATTAATGTAACATAACAAATTAACCACATCAAAGGTTCATATATCACGGATATTTCACATTATTTTCTGTTTTGTATAAGATTTGGCCTTTTATTTTATCAGATTTTTCCTTATCATATTCCTCTGTGAAGCAATTCATGCGTGGTTGCCGGCTATGCTTACAAAGGAGGCGAACATCTTAGCCCTCAGGGGTAGTGACACATCTGTGATCAATCTCTGGTAGCATCGTATTTGGGAATAATGACTAATGAACATGGGAGGTGACCATTTACCATCAGGTAGACTTTAAGCTCGTTTGCTACCTTTATTTGACAACAAAAAAATAACCGATCAGGGTGGATTACATGCCCATCGGTAGCAGTAACCACTTATCCTTAGGTGTACTACATGCTCGTTTTGCTATGTATGAAAACAAATAGTGTATATTTTGATCACATAAATATGATTATAAGTTATCAATTTCCCTTCTACAATGTGATATCCTTGATTTAGGCAAGGTATCATAAAATCAAGCAGGCTCATTCTGGTATGTTATTTTAAATTATGTACACCATCTAATCTTACGCGTTACTTTAATAATCACGTATTCACGCTGAAATTTCATTAAATGAAACCTGGAGATTCCGCAGACTGAGCGCTGAATGGAACGGGGGAATATGCAAACTATGCTGGCCGCATTTTCTCTGCGATATTAGGTCAGAATAGCCTAAACATTAAGAATATGGAACTTGTCGTTCCACTTGTCATGCAGTCAGTAGGAATTTACGTTAAAGGAGTTTAAAATATGATATCCTATGATTATGAATGCGAATGTTATTTTTTCTTTACGCTTTCACACTCAACTACTCGACACTATACTGAAATCGGAAAAAATACTTATTGAAATCGGTTTATAAACAACGATGTTATGTAGGAACATATTGCTCCTGACCCATTATAGCTTGAAGATTTTCCTGCTCTATCTTCACATTCCGAGATCAAATAATATAATTATTACAAAAATAGGACCACCTCGGAACCGATTTCAAAAATTTCTTTTGTAACGGAGTTTGTGACGGAAATATCGGTGAACATACAAAAAAATACGTACCGATGAACATATAATTTAACCTCCGTTTTGAAGTCCGTTATAAATTGATCACAAAATTAGCTACATATTTTAGCAAGTATCGCTATCAAATAAAAAGAGTTAATTCTGGCACATTAATTTAAATTATACCATCTAATCTTACGCGTTACTTTAATAATCACGTATTCACGCTGAAATTTCATTAAATGAAACCTGGAGATTCCG
>DWNR01003977.1:0-11282 GCA_018250455.1 Polygonus leo
TCCGAAACTACTGGACGGAACATTTAGAATACTTTTTACTGGGGGAAAATCGCTCATTCCTACGGGAAATTCAGTATAATTTTATATGGCAGAACAACGTTTGCCGGGTCAGCTAGTATATATATATATATATAAAATAATTACATTTTTTATGTGACAATTTTAATATTTTGTTCTTATTTAATTTTTCTTCTCGACTTTTGAGTATTCGTACCTATTACATAAAATCGTTTTGGATAAATGTAGTTTAGTTATTTCTAAATACAACTCTGCGTTTGGTTGACACATATATACAGAAAGTACCTATTCATTACAGACTGCAACTTCGCAGACTGCAATTGCGCTTCGATATTTTTTGATTGTCTTCGAATCTGTTTAAAAAGAGTTGATGAAACAAGTGTGACAGCGGTATGCTGGGGCTCAGGAGTTCAAAAACTTTCTTTTCGATACAAAAATTTGATTGAACGGTCAAATTTTTCCATCCCCAAATACAATGTAGACTTCATGGAGAATTGAGGATAGCACCGCCCGGTCGATCTACACGAATTCTAGCACCTATAAAAAATTCGTCTTTATGATAGTTATCTATTCATTATAAGTGTTTTATTGCTTACATTGTTTATGTTTAATAGTAATTGATTATTCGTATTTGCGATCATATTCATTAAACTGATATTCGTTGCATCCCTTATAAGCAACTGTGTAACGATTGTTATGCTACAATATCAGCAGCAACTAAGGGCTGTGGTAATAACTGAATGATTGAAATCGATCTTGGGTGCTATGTTGAGTCTATTGTCTATTACTTAAACCGCACTTAAAATCTATCCCAATCTTGAGTTCATTTTATTAATATGAACCTTAAGTTCCCGAGAATAGATTGTGAGAAAATCTGCTTTTATTATTTAACGTATTATTTGTAAATAGTAAATGACTTAATTGTTTCAGTAGTTTTAATGACTAAAATGATGTCTCGAAGGACCAAAAGCGTACTATTCTCTCGATATTCACCTATGGAGTTTCTTGCCGCTTCTTCTCCATAGAGAATCTTCCGAAGCGGTAGTAGTTTTCTTGACGTTCAAAAAGAGTTCTCAAGGAACCAACTTTGAGGAATAAATGATTTTTTATTTTGATTTTTGATGCTTACTCAGTAATACTTCGGTGAAGCTAATTGTATCAAGTCTCACTATGCTAGATGGAATATAAAAATGAAATATGGAATATAAAATAAAATACAAATAAATGGTAATGGACGGATAGAACTCAAAAATGAAACACAAATTACACTAACAAATTTATTACCTAGTCAACTGAATATCAACTTAGAATAAAGAATTGGAAATATCAACTAACCACAACATATTTCTTTACAATGATGCTTTTATAAGCCGTACAATTAATATTAAATAACATTTTCTTCGCCAACCTATGCTTTTTTAAAATTTAATTCAGTGCATTGATTGAAATCATAAACTAGTCCAAAACAATTACAGTCTGAAACCTATACTGCAAATATTATTATATAAGCAATAACTCAGTTATGCCAAAAGGATGAGAGAATTTAAACAACATAATTAACAATTTCTTAACACAATACATTGAATTCACATTACAACACTTACAACAGATAACATCAATTGTTAATCTTTTAGTCTACATTTTCACAAATAACAAAGTATCTACGAGAATTCAGTAAGTACACAATTTTGTCTACGTGTTTATTGCGACAAGTTCACAGATTTTAGAAGTTTACATCAAAATGGAACAGGCATAGTGCACATTGTATTATTGACTACAGAAAACATAACATCGATAAAAATTCAGTTTTTTGTTTACAGTATGAATAGATGTACTCTAATTATCTATTAAGGTATATTTATTTATGCTTATAATAAAATATTAAGTTACCCATCGACAAAACATTGGGGCGTGATGATCCCAGAACCACATTACCTAAAGAGAGGACGCGAGGTATAAAATAAGGAATGTAAAATGCGATGTATACTTATGTATGTCATGCTTACAGATATTAATATGCTAGCGCAAGTAATTGTACTGAAGATGTCGTGAACCGTCTTTATTTAGTGTTAAAATAAGTTTATGCCAGGGATTCCCAAACTTTTCAAATCCGCGGCGCACTCACAGGTTAGAATTATGTCACGGCGCCCTTAAGTTACACGTGTTAGGAACAACAATACAAAAAAATTAGAACTTAGGCCAAGTATAATTTCCAAAGAAACATCACGGCGCCCCTTTTTAATCATTACGGCGTACCAGGGCGCCGCGGCACACACTTTGGGAATCCCTGGTTTGTGCCCATATTCCAAACAGCTCAATTGATATTACAATGTTTTAAAAAGTAGTAATACGATAGGTACACGTTTTGAAAATCTGACTTTCGTCAATTCAAATACAAAACCTCCAACATGAAAGATGACAATTCATAAATTATGCAGTTCCAATAATGCCTGATACAGTAATGCAAGTGTACATTTATCTCACTCAGCCGACCATTGCTCATATTTCAAATAACATATTTAATTATCATTTTTCAACAGTAGGTATTTTATTTATCCTTAGCTAAGCCTGTTGTTAAAAATTTTATGTACACTTTACTGTACCTGATAAAGAAACAATTACATGCACGTACGAGACAGAACAAAAGACGGTCTTATCTAAAGGGATCTCATGACAAATTGACTCGCAATTCACTACGTTAGAAGACGTCATGCGTGTTATCAAATAGGCACAATTGAACCATATTTACTAGTACCTACTTGCGCAAGCCACCAAAATTTTCTGTAAACACAAACAACATAAGTAATTGAAAATAATTGTTCTCAATAATATCATAATTTAGGCCAGAAAGATTTAGTTCTACGTTTTAGTAAATATTAATGATAACATAGACACTAATAATACTATCAATTTATTCAAGTTTTGTTATACTTCTAATGAAGAATGTAAGCGAATAGGCCGTTTTTATACTTATAAGGAATTGCGAAGTAATGCGAAATAATTAAACTAGTATTAAGTATTCATCCATTTCCATAACATTCATTTCCATAACATTCATGCTTACAGGAACTAAAACAGATATTATAATATCACTACAACCGTACTTTAGGGTAATTTCCCAGTAACCATTGAGAATTAGATAAATAGAATAAATAAAAGAGAATCATTTCCAGATACCGATTCTTGCATAAAAAAATAAAAATGAAATGATTTTAATGAAAATAAATAATTATAACGGCTGTTATGATATTATATTACAATATTTATTTAAAACCTATAAACTATTATCATAAAACAAAATTAAATATTCAATATAGTATAGATATACATTTACATAGATTTACATTCTTAAGTTGGACTCCGTCGAGAAAACCTTGGAAGTTTCGAAACTAAATTCAGACATTCAAAAAATCAAATCAAACAGACAGATGAACTTATATTTCTTAGCAATTTAGCATGTTATTGTAAACAATAATATCGAGCATTTAATTCTGCCATCGTAATTGGTAAATAACCGGATGTTAACATTTTCGCCAATTGACATCAAATAAAATTTAAGTTTTCGTAATTATAATAAAATCGAAAGTTGTTGGTATTACAGTCATCAAACTGATTTTAGGCGCCATCTTTCCAATATGGCGGCGCAAGCGTCAGAGACACGGGGTAGCAAAGTTGAAAAGACGTCAAAATCTATACATTTTACAATTTACAAAACTCTCGGAAACTTTCCAGGTAGCCCCTACTTTTACAACCAAATAACCTCAATATATCAACATTTATAGATCAACTAATCGTATTTAAGTATTACACATTTATATATTTGGAGTATTTAAATAATATACCTTATATATTCAAAATGGCGCATGCCCTAATTAATTCGGTTGATTTACGATTTAAAATATTAGAAAATATAAAGTGAAAATGTGCAAATGGAAAATATCATTAGTAGATTGCTACTGTAGCATTTCGACTAGTTGTGTCTGTTCATTGTGTCTACTATTTTAAAAGTCTGCTATTAAATTGGAATAGACAATAATATATCATAGTCATGTACAGTATTACATATATTATACAATATTTTGAGAATGTACTGTTAATAATTAATATTTTTGTTTGATAAATATAGATTTGTTATTTTGTACTCAAATTTCGCAAAAATATCATCACTAAATACATGTATCATAATAAATTGTATACTACAACTAACCATTCGAGGGACTTTGGTATTGCACTACATTTTTGTAATCTCCTTAGGATTATATTTATCTACGATATCACCTAAACTTAAACTAATTAGTATTATATTAAAAACCAGAAACATAGCAGAGAAAATACTAACAAATATATATAAGGTTGATATGAGAATAGCCTTCGTAACAATTAAACATCGAAATAAAAAATATAGGTATCAAAATATAGGAGATATTTTTTATCGACAACTCTTGGCGTTTATTTATTTATTTTATAATTAGAACAGTTATTACATATGTTTAGGTCATAGTTATTTAATGTGTATTTATGAAGCCTGAAATATTATTACATAAAAATAAATACAAATGATAAAGCTGGCAAAAGTGCGCCCAGTGTAGAAAAAAATGATTATAGTTTTACCAACAGGTGACACCATTTTAACTTAATTACCTTTGCTAACCTCCCATAAATAAATATAATGCCTTCTTAACAAATACGTACATAAAATATGTTCTGATTGATTATTCAGCAAAGCTAAACATTTTTATAAAATGCACTTGCAATACATCGCTGGAAAGCTAAATTTTAAATTTCTTCATGCCACGTTCTAAGACAAAGTAAATTAACTGACGCCTATCATATATGCAAGCAAAACATACACTCTACTTATCTATGGTATAATACACAAGTGCATCTTTTTATTAGTAATTTTGTATTCTGCACAACTAAATGTCAAAACATCAAAATTTTAAAACTAAGAGTCTATCTGTGACGACATCAATGGTTACATCAATTTATATTTATGCATAAAATATTTAATATGTTTACATATATTTTTAATTACATATGAGTATATAATTCAAACAAACATTCGACTCATGTGTATATGTGTGTTTGTAGGGTAACCACACTAGCTCCATCTGTGGTTTTATCCAGGAACTTTCCACATGCATTGTATTCACAGCAAAATAAACCAACACAACTTGATTATTTGTTCATGTCATAATGAGAAAAAATAAATATTTACGATGAAATTCCTATTGTCATTTGATATTTCATGTGATTTTTCTATTAAATTAAATTGATGAGTATTTAAATAAAGCTTAAGACCACGAGAACCACGACTTATTCTCTGAAGTGGGAGTACCCACCGGAGTTTTCGCTGACTTTGGAGTGGGTGGTTGGGAAGAACCAGATTTCTGAGAACCTTCGTTTTCGAGTGCTGTTTTAACCTGCAATGTTAGATGTTTATTTCAAAAATAATTTTAATACGCATAAACTTAATGTTTAGAGTGGAACAAAAGTACGATAAAAGCATCTTGGTCAGAATATCTGAAGTAGGTACATAATAAAATCGATATCTCTACAGGTTTAGCCTTGACTGGTGATGTCCTGTCTTCAAACAAAATCAATGCTGTTATTACACCATCATCTTTCTGGTTCTAAAATATATATCGATCAAGTTGGATCAAGTTAAAATCAATCAGGTAGTTCCAGAAATTTCGCACAATTGGCCCCAACAGCTCACAATTGCTCAATGCTCTCATTGCTCAACAACCAGATGTTAATATATTTTACAAGTTTAGTAGGCATCCATTAATTACGTTAGGTGTTTTTGACAATTTTTGACTTCTCCTCTCCCTATAGTAAAGATATGGTACAACCACCTCCCTTCCCACACAAACCCCAATCTCACGTGAGATTTTTAAAATTCACGTTTCTAAAGTAAATGCGTTGGATTGTTTTAAAACTCTAAAACACTCAAAAACACTTATTTTTCGTTAACAACTATTTAAGGTTGCTTCGTGAGTACGCTAGAGTCACAATGAAACTGAAACAAAAAAAGTACTTTTATTGTATCCCAAATCAATCCAAGGAAGGTTGACGGTAGTCTTAAGAGTGACTATTAGAACCATCATGTCCATGAGATTTTTAGTAAAATCATCTCTTCTTTCAACCTTCCTCAGATCTAGCCACTCTAAGTGGAGACATGTGCGCACAGAATCTCAGTAGCTCGCCTTGTAACAATCCGTGAGGGAATCAAACTATAGGTGCAACTTGTACCCATTCGTGAAACGTCGATAAATATCATTGTGCATGATTTGGTCATATTTTAATGAAGAAATATATTTTACTCGATTTAAAATAGTTTTCCTGTAATTTTATTATGTTTTTTTGTGAAATTAAAATGGAGTAATATTTGCTAAGCATCGATCAAATCAAAATTGTTAAGATAAAAATATAACTATACCTTCATGTTTGTTTTAGCTTGCATGTCCTGTTCATAGTTTCTTACATCTTCTATGGTCATGTTATACCATTCGTCCATCCAAGTAAAAGCTTGTCTGTGCCCCAGGAGGAGAATATCTCTAATAGCCTGTGAAATTGTCATTGTCATTAAAAATTATACATACAATAATACCTCGAACTTACGCGATAGGTGGGACTGAATGATAACCGCTTAAGTCAAATTCGCGTAAGTCGGGGTATAAATTATTCCTACGTAAGCAATACATAGAAATTACTTTTCATTGGGACCAGAAACTAAAGAAAACAATATTTAAGCAAAATATACACACTCCTCTCTCAAAAAACTTTGAGAGGTGTAAGTAATAGATTGTATTGCGCTCAAACAAAAGGCGATGATTTTTAAAAACCGCGTAACTCCGGATTCGCGTAAGTCGGTGTAGCCTAAGTCGAGGTATTACTGTATAACATATTAACTACAAATACATAAGCAGTGAAATCAGCTGAAGACGTTTTTGCAGTTTTAGAAGTGTAATACATACAGGAGAACCAAAATAAACCAGTTTCTGATAGATGCCACTTACTTGGAACTCTTTTATCAATATCATAAAAGTAGCGTAAGAAGTTTCATTTATTTGTTAATCTTTTCTTACTTATAAATTCATTGATTATAAATTTAATGCCATAACTGTAGAGAAATGTTTGTCTCAGGCTATTGAGGTGAAAAATATATTTTAGGGTATATTTTAGCTCCAGATACAATATCCGGATGTATATATCAACATTTATTGAACATCAGAAGAATGCAAGAATGAGGATGACAAAATGCCTGGAGATCACGAAATTCACAAATAAAAAATACATTTATGTAAGGTGTTTACTTATCGGCTAACCGCACACTATTATACGCATAAACATATCCAAGCTGATTTAACCACAGAAGATTCAATGTAAAGGATATTTACCACTTGTACATACTCCTCCACTCTGGTCTGCAAGCCCCATACTTCAAACTTGGCTTCGACTGATTTGTAACAACACATTATAGGCTGCTGGGAGTCCCTCCAGCCTTCCCTAAGAGGGCCGCGCCCAGACTTCTCTGACTGGAAGAGCTTTGGATCTTCTTCTGCTTTATAATGATGTGGCTTCATCTCATCATAAGCTATATCTATAAAATCAACTTCCCTGTTTTCCAATTCTTCTGGTGACATGCCCAAGCACTATAATGAAATGAATACACGATTATAGATATTCATACATAACACACCATTTTTTAAATATTTTCACACAATATATGTATTTTTCTCAAATAATTACAATAATACAGGTTTAAAATAACAAATAATGATTGCCGGTCAAGGGTTTGTAAAATTCATTTGAAACCCTGAGTTTCAAATTGGAAAAAAAAACGTTATACCTTAGTAGACAATACAACATAATTATTTATTCAATAATAAATAATGATAGATTAGTAAGCGTGGATAGATGATGATTGAGAGTCAGGATACAAATCCTGAGCAAACACTTCTGTTTTCACATATTATCACTTGCAGAAGAGAATAAGAAGAAGCCTTCACATCTAAAATACTTTTAAAAAAGTCTCAAGTCTTACATACCGTAAGGTCTTGACCAGTGTGTAGCTTAAATCCTTGTCAAAGTAACAAAAGACTTGCACTCAATGGTGGGATAATAATGGGTTGTAATAAGTAAATAGACAGCAATTTAATATATAGATCCAAACAAAATAATAATAACGAGGCTGTAAAGTGTAATTGCTGTAAATCAAAAATGTGCAATACACCAGAGCACCATTTATTTTTTTATAAATCTTAGTGAAGAGTAAATATATCTAATACTTTTTTCTTTCTAAAATTTATGATGTACTTTAGCTCTGATGCAAAGTTGTGTATTCTAGATTTACAGCAATTACGCTGTCCAGCGTCAATATATAATTAAAACTTACATTTTCAGTGGTCCCATTGTTATCTTCATACCTTGTCTGAATAGATATAGAAAACTTAGGTATGAATGAACACTGAAAAAAATAAGATTCACTTGAAATAGGTGACAATGTTAGCCACATTTTTTAATGTTGTAAGCATATTTGAACTTCAAATGTTTAAAATTGGCAGTCATTTTTATTTAATGTTCAAGCAAAGCACTTTCTTAATTTTCCACAATGCAATCCTGATATTTACTTAGTATCCCTATAGTAATACATCAATAGGTGTGGTCGTTGGCTATACTCAAATAATAGAAAGTAATGTAATCCTTATTTTCATATTGTTTCTTAACTTAAATATTAGATATTCAGTCAAACTTTACAATGAGATACTCAAATTAGCTATAATTTTTTTATAGCAACAGATTTATAAGGTTCTAAAATTGTCTTAATCTCAATTTATATTAAAGTTAAAATATACACTCACCGTATATTCTTTGATGAACATGAACATGAAACAAATAAAACTTATTAATAAATGTAATAGGAATGTAATACTTTATTATTATAAGATTTAATGCTACATAGTTACCTGTTATGGTATAGGGATAATAATTCCAAGCCTTCTCAGTTATATAAAATATCTTAGGAATGAGGCTCTGCACCCAATAGGGTAAATGGCTGTAATTAAAGTGTATAACACAGTTAAAAATGGGTTAATTAATACCAATTAATAACAAAAGGAAACCAGAAATGTATTGGTTTTGGGAAACTAAAAAAAAACAATTTATCAATCAGAAACAATAATTAATTAGCTTATATTTAATTACGTAGTATGGAAAATATTAATGTTAACAAAGTGTTTTTAGTTCTTTGTTCAAAAGATATAGTGATAAGTAAAATTTAATCCAATTGTTTTATTTTATTAATTTATAATCACACATAACAGAGAGGAAAAATCAGATTGTGTTAATAAACTGTAACTACGCATTTGGGTACCTCGACAGATGTATCCTCTTCTCTGTAAACTGTCCGCGGCCGTTGACTTCATCCTCCACTTGCTCATTCGAGATCACCTCGACACCTTCACCGTTGCTCGACTGTTCGTAACTGTGTCGAGCTATCATATACAACTGCCCGATACGATACTGAAATCGGCCATCAAGAAACAAGATAAAAACATAACCTTTGTTCTCAATAAAGTATTATAACCCAGTTGAACAATAATTTTACCTCTTCTACCGTCATTGGCATGCAAATCCTGTACTCCTTTGTAAGAACCATGTTTGTTTAGATTAAATAATATGAAGAGGTATAAAATTCCTAATGACTGAATTACTGAAACGCCTGAAAACTGTTGAATGACATTTATTCATAAGCTATGACAGAACATCTGTCATTCAATAGTTCAATTGCATTGCAAGTGCAATGGCATTATAATTATACAGCCAGATCACTACCACAGAAAAAAATATTAATTCCAAAAATAATATTCTCTTTGATTACAAATGAAATGATTTATTGCAATCATATTAAATAATATATACAACACCTTGATTATATTTTGTCGGTGTGTAAAGCCGTTTTTCGCGATAGCAATTTGGAGATACCTAACACTTACCTTCCTGTATATATTATAGAAGTTAGGGCTACCTGTATATTATTAAATATACAATTATATTTTATCTTGTAGTATATTAGAATTAAGAATAAGAATAAGGTGGTATAACATAAACGAAACAATTTAATAAAATTATAGAACTTTTATTTCAAAACCCTTACACTCTAACCATTGATATTAATTGACAAATGAACATTTTATAATGATTTACACAAAATCTTTCTGTTAACATTTTAACAAATTACAAAAAATGAATTTAGTATGTACAAATTACAATAATTCAACCATTTTCATGATTTGCAAATATTACAGTTGTTATAATTATTTAACTTTTATAACATAGTTAACAAATTTTAAACAATAACTTATATCATATTATTCTATTATGAGAGATATTCTAATATGTTCTGTTCAGATATGTACTTTGAAAGTAATGTACATATCATATTTATAAATAATAAAAAGAACTAGCAGCTAATTATTTTAAATTGTGGATAGCCTGGATGCACTTTTAAATACATTAATTGAATTTTATTATTGATGGCATATCAGTATAGTGTGCTATGCTCAAATATATAATTATATGAATTAGACTATAACATAATAAGATTTTGTTAAAACACAAAGACACTTGCTAAGTCATCATAATCAAATGTTCTTTTTAAGAATAGATCGACTAGAGATATTCCTGTAATGCTGTGAAGACCAGTGTTAATAGGCAGAGCAGTTAAATTAACATAGGTGGCATTCCCCGGTTCCAAGGGACCAAGTCTACGATTTGAAATGCCACACCAAAGCAAACTGGACTCTTGCAAGGATCTCAATTTGAGTACCAGGTCCAATGTTCTTTCACTGGCATTGACTATCTTGCAGTTGAAATTAAATGGCTCATCAACAGATACTTTACTGGGCAGATTTTCGTAAGTAACTCTAATGTCTCCGTAATCAGGGCTCATCCTTTGTATTTGGCTTGTTTGCAGCCTCCCCTTTTCTCCCAAGTTAGACCTCCACACAATGTCTAACTTTCCAATGTTCCTAGCAGCTGCCATTATCTTAATTTGCTGTGAAATGTTTTCTTTTGGTGTTAGGCAGTATAAATATTGACAACTTTCTTGTGACTGCAGTAAAGTAACATCCCCAAACACTGAATTACCATCGCCATCTTCATTTAAGGATTTAACAGCAAATTGTTGTGAACCTTCCAAAGATACTTGTTCTAGGACAATTGGCCCTGAAGTTATGTTTTGAACTTGTGCTTCAAGG
>DWNR01003978.1:0-11277 GCA_018250455.1 Polygonus leo
GGCGGGAAAACATTGCTTGGAGATGAAACCAAGAATATAGGCCATACTTTTTAATAATTCTCTACTAGTAGTAGGTACTGGGCAGATGTCATACTGCTTAAAAAATCGACAACAGCATCATCTTTTGATTCCAAAACAAATCTATCTCTCGAGTTGAAACATATTACTCATATGTGCAAAATTTTATATAAATTGACTTCAAGACTGACATCAAAAACAGACATCAAGACTCAGGATTTTATATTAACTTTATGCGTCTATACATTTTCCACGCTCATAGAGTTCCTACTCGAAATCAATACACGCCTTGCTACCGATATTAACGTAATTTACAATTCAAATTTGCGATCACTAACGTCTCTTTATAAAATGCTTATTATTATGAAACAAACGTCATTTTCGAACCTTCGAAAAATAAAGTTGTTAAGGAGTCCATGTTTAGTGGAGCGCTGGCCGCACGCGACCGCTTCCGCAGATCACTATCGATGACAAATTTATGAATGCAGATCACATAGCTTAACAATTAGAACGATCTTATTATTATCGCAATAAAGTTCAAAATTAAAACAAAATACCACTTTTCGCCCCTAACTCGAGACGCTCGAATGTCGAACGAAAACCTCATTTTAAAATTCGAATTCCATTCGACAATGTCGCTTGATTTACGCGCCACTCGGTGTCAGATATGTGCCACAGATAAATACAAACATCGAAATAATTACTCGAAACGAAAGTAGCTAATCTATGATCATAGAAATATTACGCATGAGGAATATTAATGTTGATTCATTCTGTTTTCTTTGATCAAAGGAATAGCATCATTTCACCTGTGATAGATTGTGGGAGCGACTTCTCGTATTTATTTTAATGACGATGGAATATGACTAATTGTTTTACGGAGCCAATTACTTTTTCAAAATCTAGAATAAAACTATATTTTAAAATATAAATCGTTGATTTTCACGAAGTTTATTTTGGTACCGATTTGATTTGGTACCGGTTACCGACTATTCACAAATCTAGCACCTAACATTAATTGATACTCTGTTCAATAACAACCAATAACACTGATTATTACAAACACACACATACACACATTAACACGCAAATATACGCACGTCGTAATAGGCAAAATTAAAACGAGGAAAACACTACATGAAAACTTGAGCCGTAGAAATAAATTCTAGGAACAAAAGTATGCATTTTAATTAATGCGTAAAATAAATATGTACCTACTTATTGTCTCTAACTGATTAGTACGAACTATTATGCAATAAATACCTAAATAATACAAGTACATCAAGCTTGTATAATCTATTCAATTTTAAAAATTATTAGTCTGTGCTTTCTCCAGTGTTGCCAGCGTGGAACTTACGAACGCGTTAATAAGCCTGACCCTTGTCTTATCTCCATCTGGCCTCCCTTGCTAATGAATATTAACTAATAACAAACGAATAGCTTCTGTTTGTATGACTCACTTTACGGTCACCGTATACGGTATAGATAAAATATAGGGTAGTGAAGTGAAGTACTTAAGTTATATTTGCCGCCAAGATAGGTTTTTAAGGCCAACATTATGAAGTTTATTCAGCCCAACGTCATTTTTGACAAAAGTATTGTTTTGTTTGGACCAGTGGTTTCTAGCCACAGGTAGCTACTTCCACGCTAGGTTAACACCTTAGTCCTCAAAAGTAGCAACTCATCTGTGGAGTTTGGACTAAATAGCGTTTGCTATTTCTTACTAATATCAAAAACTTACTTCTGTTGCCATTTATAGACCGATCATTGTAATACTTCGAATCTGCAGATTAATAAAGAAAACAACTTTATCGATATTGCATTTAAACTTTACTTGACTGATTGTAAACATACCTAGAACCGATCGTACCTAGGACCAAACAAGTCGATAACAAGGTTAGCAGTAAACCTAGTTCTACATTGAACCCGTAACCGTGTACAAACTAACAAGTGCAATAAAAACTAGCAGTTTTCAATGTAACAGTTATGCGGTAAGTATATAATTATAACGTTATAAAATGGAGATAAGTTTGACAAGTACAGTTTACATGTTTGACATTTATTTTTTTTAATTTTTACTGGCAATGACAAACGCCGTTGTAAATAAGATATACAAAAAACTTTTCAGAAACCTTAAAAAGAGCTGAAAAATAAACTTGGATTATTATTTATTATCGCTTTCGGCCTTAAATTGCGGTAACCATCAAAACTTATAAGCCCTTTGTTAAGGTGACGATAAGTAGGCTTCCAGGCGGCAGCGGTTGCGAATTGATACACTTTTATTTTGAACGCACCCTCTCGTATGACGCGCTCAGCAATTTTATTGTTTTGTTGTAAACAAGTGGATTATATGAACTTGACACTGGCAAAATGGCTATAAAGCCGAGAAGCCGATACGCCAAAAAAGTGGATTAAAGGAAGGTTTGGTGATCATCACTTATTGCGCGTAACAATGTAGGTATTCTGTATTTGGAAAGTTAAGTACCTAAAAATCTCGCTGTAGACGAAAATAACAGCGCTGCTGTCACGAAAACGATAAACCGAAATCGATAAGAGTAAACAAAACAAAGCACAATACAATGCGATAAACTAACAGTAAATCTAACAGCTTGCCCCACCGTCTTACCGAGCTGTCAATTTTCTTTTCCTTCGCCATATCGGGCCGAGCATCGAATAACCAAATTAGTTTCGACACGAAACGCCACTGGCCGATTGTCTGCCACCTCACAATAGAATCGATGTAAACTTCCCCTTTCAATACCTTTTTTCTGTTTCAGGTTGTCAGGCACAACACAATAAGAATTACAAAAGAAAGTTTGGCACGCGAAGTGAGAGATCGATACATGAACTGTGGCATGATTTAAAAAGATAATAAAAAAAGTAAAGTAACTCAAAATTGGCGGGACTTTTGAATTTGGAAATGCGGACGGTGGAAGGTGCGTGCGTGGCGCGTGGGTGAGGGTCAGTATGCGTCGGGCCTGAACGCGGGTCGGACGTCCGGATGCACCCCACCGGCGCGGCCAGCCTGCCCGCCGCACCAGAGGCGGAGGTGCAAGCTATGCACTCGATGGACTGGCTCTTTAAGAAGGAAAGGATATATCTCCTAGCGCAGTTCTGGCAACAGGTAACGTATTTTGATGGTATATATATAGGTAACGTATCAGGTAACTGGCATGAAAAATAATAAAAATACTCTTTTTAAAAAACACAAAAATTACGTTTTAAAACAACATTCCCAATCAACGACAAAAAGGACTTTCTTCGACTTGAAATTAAGAAACATCAACAAATAACAAATATTCTAGAAATCAACCAAAGCAACCTAATACACGAAAACACTAAGAGAAACACAAAACAATTGACACACGTACAAACAAAATCAATTAACAGTTCTGTATTGGACCGCAATTATCCTTCACTATTAGCTCTCCGGACAATAACCATTGTGGGCTCTACACTAACCGCTTAATGTGGAACTGATATCTACCCGCAGTTAGCGTAATGAGGGTAGGTTGATATCGTACAAGTTTATACAAACTTGTTGTATAACTATCGATGTATGTTTATACAATACTATAGTTTTTAAGTAAAAGTACATGTCGCTACAGTCATAATCAGTTCATAGGACTCTAAATATCGATTCACTCAAAATATCGATTGAAATGTTATAACACTATCGATACAATGTATAGAATCAATCGAAAAACAGAATTTATGGTATTAATGACGACAATATCGATATCTGTCACCTGATATTAAACTGATTCTACCCTTTTTTAAGAAGCGCTTTATTAAAACCGATATTTAAATCGATCTATTATTTATCAATACTGTCAATATTTAAATACTATCTACAATATCGATTTTACCGCTTTATAGCAAAACATCTGACTCTTTACATAAAAATTGCTCTGACATAGCGACTGCGACATACAAACGAACAAGAAGGATAGAAAAGGCTTCTATTATTGCTATTTCGGTACGGTACCCTAAACAATGACTATCACAAAACGTAGTACCTACCTACATTTAATAAAGGATCATATTCAAACGTACTCAATTTTCAAATAACACCCCTAATGCTACATTATTACGGCACAAATCAATTAATGGTACAATTAACCTGTAACAGCCGGGTCGCGATCCGGGGACGATTGTACCCATTGTCTCAATGCTAATATCGGTAATATGTATCTAATACACTTTAGGGTTATGTCAAATGGGTACAGATAATTTTGCTGAATATTATGCTTATTATATTTTATAGCTTTAAAAGGCTTTGAGCGTAAACTTGGTGAGGGAACAGTAGGGTTCGCTTGAAAAGGGTTCTTTACAACTTTTTTTTTCTATCGTATAAAGGTAGCAAACAACCATGTAGTCCATCTGATGGTAAGTGGTCACTGCCGCCCATAGACATCAGTTCCCAAGAGGTATGGTATTCTAAAAAGAAGACTCTTAATTTAAAAAGTTACTTTTTTAATTTCATAAAAAGCAATGAAACATCGAAATTCGTACCGTTTTTTTTGAAATACATAATTATGCAATTTTAGTTTTTGAACTTTTTAAGAAATATGTTTCTGATTGTATCTAGATAGTTTCTTTAATATTCAACGCTCGTATTGTTACAAATTTCGCAATTAAATACACTAAAGATAATTCTTGATGTTTTACTCACTACTTTTGACGTCATCCGATTGCTACAAACAAGTAAAATGTTTAATCTAAACATATTATTATTCACCCGTAGATAATAAACGCTATTAAGACAAAAATGTATATCTGAAACCATAATGCAATTTTGTGTTTTTACTTTACGTCATATTTTACAATAAATATCATAACAAAAACATTATTATTGCATATAAGATATGCAAGTGCATACAAATAAATGGGATTTTCCTTAATTTTATTGATATGAAAATATAAAACATAACATATGCCAAAATAAAAGGAATTTGATTAACAATTCATAAATTCACAATTTTATTAATTAAGTAATATAATGATTATAATATACAATTATATTTTATCGTGCATATAAATAAAGGAACAAAATGGCGGTCATTTTGAATCACAGATTAATTTTATTTGTATAAGTAAGGTTAATAGTGTCATGAACACACATGACAAATACATAAAGAACTAAACATATATCTAAAATCATCTAAGATTTCTGTCCAGCCGGGAATTAAACCGAGGACCTGTGTCCGCGACACCACACTGTTTTCAAATTAATAAAAAAACGTAGTTAAACCTAGTTATATTTAAAACAATAGCTATAGACGATTAGCAAACAGACTAAGCATAATTTATTCATAGATATTTGATCATATCTTCTAGATGTTAATGGAGATACACAGGACGTTGTGAAAGAGTTACGTTGTATAGAAGGAACTCCACTTAAATCGCTCTCAATGAAATATTCAAGGCTTTTATGCAATATTATACTTATTTGTTTGAAACAATAAAGTTGTAACAAATATAAATTGTGTATTGATCGATGTGATGATATATTTGTAGAAATCTTCGCAGACATAGTGTAAGCATTTATTTGTTCTTTTTCCCCTAAAAAAAGGTTGAAGTATAATCGGACAAGGCTAACGGGTCTTCGCATAAGGTTTCATAACGCTAAGGCATGGGAAAACAGTTATGCTAATAATATATTTTTAGGATTTGTTCTTATAACGTCTATACATATATACACACATTATTTAATATAATCAAGTGTCTTCCTATTAAGGTTCAAGAGATAAAGCCTCGAGACAAACAGACAGACGAACAGTGGACCCTTTGTAACAGGGCTTCGTTGGTATCCTTTAGACAAAAACCCTTTTTTATCGAATAAAGGTAGCAAACGAGCATGCCTTACCGGATGGTAAATGGTCGCCGCCCATGGACATCAGTCATCATCCCCAAGCACAATTAAATCAAACGTAAGCCTAATCAGAAAAGCATATCTGAAAATCATTTCAAAAATTCTTTACTGATGATAGACCAAATCTGAACCTTGTATATCGTTTTTAATACCCTTCCACCACTAAGCCATGAGCGCAGAGTGTAATTATCAACTAAACACAACGCCATTAGAGCGGTATTAGAAACAATTACGATAGACAATACCATAGATAATGGGGCTGATCTGTGACACTAGTGTCGATGTCAACAACACGACACTCGCTCCCACCGACACTGGGTTGTGTAACTGTTTATGTAAATTGGTGAACAAACAACCATTATGGATGTTGCCATAACCAATTGGAATGTATTTTTATACGCAGTTCCTGAAAAGATGGTAGAACTCATGTGGTTCGACTGGGGAGATACGACCGCCACCCTCATAAATACTTACAAACGAGGCGAACATCTTAGCCCTCGAGGATAGTAACGCATTTGTTAACCTCGAGTTAATCGTACTTGGGGATGACTACTAATGTCCATGCGGCACGACCACTTTCCATCAGGTGGACTGCATGCTCATTTGCTATCTCAAGATGATAAAAAATACCAATATTCAATTGGTACACATCTTCGTTTATATTCAACTTTTTTATTATTAGTGTATGTTGTAATGATCATAGTTGGACTTGGACATAGTCTGTGGGAATTTGAACTTTCTACCTATTAAGGTTCATAAGAAAAGCATGAGAACCTTGTGGAGAGACATACAGACTGATGGGGAAGTTACAGCAATAGAGTCCCGACTTCCTTTGAGTATAGAGCCTTAAGAGAGCTAAGAATGTAATATGTTTATTATATTTTTTAAACACCCATACTATTGCACGATAATAACTCAAAATAGATTCAAAAACAATTCTGATCACCGACAATTACATTAAACATAAAGTCCATTAAAATAAGATTAATATCTTTCAAGAAATCAAAGGTAATTGACAGCTGAAAAATATTATGTTGGCTACAATGGCGGTGCTGCGCGCCAATAGTGCCAACGAAAACAAATTAACTGTTACGCTCTATTTCAGATAATTGAAAACAGTAGATTGATAGATTAGAAGTCGTGTAGTTCGACAGGAGGTACCGCCACCACCCTCATAATCCTCCGTGAAGCAGTGCTTGTGTTTCGGTTTTGAAGGCACGATTGCCAGTCTTACACACGAGGCGAACGTCTTATTCCTCAGGGGTAGCAACGCATCTATTCAATTGACTCAATTCCTATTTAAAATTGGTGACGTTTATGTAATCTTCCAAAATCTACAATAACAAAAAAAATCCAATAGGTTAAAATGAATAAACTAATTATATTAAAAACTACATTTATTTCCTGTGCTTACAATGTTTAAAAAAATTATGAAAAGCATAAAAGATTTTTACTTTTAAATTTTTAATATACTCTGGCTGTACATCCCAAGTTATCGTCGCCTTAACAAAAACTATCAGGAACCAGCGAGCATAATGCCAACATAATAAAGACAAATATGAAGTCTCATATTAAAGCGGCAATGTTGGATAAATATTCATTTCTGTTCGCGATGGGCGCTAGAGATATACCTACGAAATTTGAATGCGAAAGATAGTATTGTTTTAGTATTGCTAGCAAAGCTTATATTGATTAAAAAGCATATTTACATTTGAAATTTCCATATGGCGTGCTTCGAATAGCGGCTATCGATTACGGGGACATAATGTTGCAGCGTATATTAATTGTACGCGCGGTTGTCGTGCCCGCTTCGGACGATAGCATAATGCTGTTGGCTGCTGCGATTTTGCGATTACGACGTAAAGTCGCATGCGGACTTGCACTATCGATTATATATTGTGTAAGAAATAAGTAGCCAGTGCTTGTGTAATTTTTAAAAGGAAAAGAGGAAAATGTAATTACATTTTCCAGAATACTTAAGCTTCGGATAAGACTTTCGTAGAAACTTGGATCATTCTCAGCAAAATCTGTAATATACAGTATCTTTGAAAGTTACTATTACACACGCGTATTATATACCAAATACAATTTAAGCGTTGCTGGGGTTGACCACAGATACTTTGCTACCCCTGAGGGCTAAGATGTATGCCTCGTCCATATATATAGCCGGCAACTATGCCTCTTCAAACCGTAACACAACAATTGCTTCACGGTTATGAGTGGTACCCGCTTCGAACTACATGCTCTTTATTGTGAAACTGGAATGGAATGGAATGGAATAAACTATTGTGGAACCTGTTCAATCCTTGTGATTTAAGCCGTTTTATCACTAAAATGTCTAAAGACACTCTATTTTTTATAAATTTAGATACAACTCGATTAAAGATATTTCAGGCCCGTACGAGTTCCTTCCTCGTAAGCGACGAAATACCAGAATGAAGCCATTCTCTATTAATGTACTTATCAAGACACTTACTACGCGTTGCACTACAACAATCGCATCAAAATCGCATTCTTTTCTACTCACTGTGGCTCAACCTTTAGTTGTAGATGCGATTCTGCGCGGTCGTACTTTAATCGCATGCAATAGTTCCCCGTAGTGATTAGTTCGATTAAATGAATATGATTGGTTGTTTATTGTTTGTTGTTTTATTGTCTGGTGAACGTTTAGTCTTCAGAGGGGTTTCTAGAAAGTTATTATTGATAAAGGAATAATATTATGAATGTGTTTTTTTCTTCTTTTTTTGCTTTCACGCCTTAAGTATACAATATACAAACATATCCCATATATTACTTCATATCCTGATAATATTAGAAATGATCTGGACATACTTTTTCATTGTATTGATTCAATTAATTCATTTTTTATTACCATTTTTAATGCGTACTTCTGAAACTAATGGAGACTATTTCAAAAATTCTTTCATGAATTGGAAACTTCTTAATTACTGATAGCTACAGGCTATTTTAATGCTTATAAAATCATGGTACTTATATTGAATAATTTAAATCGATTTATAATATCGATCGTGGTATATAGATTAGCACTAGTCTCTATAAAAGAAAAAAAATCAACATAAACCACCAACGAACGACATGAATGGGCACACACACGCACACATTCAACAAGGGCCTAATTGCTGAAATCCGTCATTAGCTTGCGCCATCATTACAAGGGCATTGTAATTATTCCGGAGCCGGTAAACGTGTATAATCTATCGAAACCAATAATAAAATCGTTATTAGCCACCCAGTGGCTCCACGCAATCGGGCTCGAAATACACGGCTTATGCTGGGGACACACTTGTGACGTCTTCTCATGTAGAGTTCAAGTAAAAGTCTAATTTGTAAACAGACCAATAAAATTTGTAACCCTATGATTTAGTCTGGAGAAATTCACAATGCAATAAGGTCAATATCGATCGGTCAATTGTTAATATCGTAAATCTTTAATTGTATAATGGCTTTTATAACTTAAGCTCATTTCACTATTCGCTATTTTAAGTAACTAATTTTATATTAACTGAATCAAGGAACTAATTTTGATGATAAAGATTTTCCATTTTGTCATCTAGGTTAGGACTAGAAAATAAATCTAAATTATACATGCAGTGCATCTTGCATTGCTACAAGAAGCAGTGGATATAATAAATAAATTGTAACAAATTGAATATAATTATGATAAATACATTCCATTAATACATTCTAGAATATTGAAATTGATTCATTTGAAATTTCGTAGTCTGTGCCCATCCCATAGACATCCGACAATTATCGTCCATAAACTGTCGATGGGCTATCGTTTATTATCTGTTCCCGGCCGCAGGTGTCGATCACTTCTTTATTGATATTATAGATTTTATAGTTTTTATTCATACAGAAGTTTACGTCTTATTAATAACGTTCGTTTATTGACTACGGAAGATGTTTATTGTTAAAGGTCACTTTGGTATTTGTTTTTTTACGAAATAAATAAACTTCTTAGACAAAACGATTGAACCAATTCGTGATTAGTAATTAAACTGACATTTGAAGTTTGTAGAACAATTTATTAGGTATGGTTTCAAAACAGATTCGCGCCAACTAACTTGGGCGGGAGATTAACTGTCTATGATTCCATAGACCACTATTGTTATAAAATTATTTTCATACAAGGTCTGAGTCACCAGTTTTAATCTGTTACAATGCCTATAAATCCATTGATTATAAATTTGGCAATTATTTTTCGATGCATATACATTTTATTAACTATGATATTTCATATCGATTTCTGAACTTACACAGATCAAAGATAAACTTTTTAAATATGTCATATTCTTCGAAAGCAGTCAGTACGGATTCCACCAACGCAAGGGATCCGAAAAGATCCGGAGTCGGCGGAACAAATTTGACAGATAGCGTACATTATCTGTGGTGCGCCGCGATCGGATGCCACGGCCGAAACGGTTAGGGTAAGACACGGTGGGCGTTTAAGACTACTTAAGCTCTATTAAGTTAAGAGACGCCAAAAATTACGGTTCTTATAAAATCTTTAAAGTTTAAAATTGTCAATAACAAGATACATTAATTTGCGTAATTACGTTGAAATTAACTATGCATAAACTCGCAACAATATTAAGGGAATCCTAAAAGAACATTTTTTGAAAATAAACTTAAAAGCTTTGGAAATGTTGACAATACAGGTATGAAATTTCGTGAACCAGAATCAATTAGCAGTTAGCTTATCATTTTCATCGTAATATGTTGTTGATATTAATTGATTTTTATAAGCTCTATTGACTCATAACGAACTTATTTCTCTTTCTTATCTTTTAGATACAAAGATCCTTAATTTATAAATATAATTTCGACATTAATATAATTTCACATAGAGGTTAATCATTAATTATTATTATTAGCGTTTAAGCGACGCGTGCATCAAAAGTATACTTTGTAACATCTTACCAAAAGTTTTATTCCCAAATTGTTTACTTCTTACACTCTTTAATTAAGACAAAAAAATGATACTATCCTTACTTCTTAAATCAAGACTTAAGTATTTTACAAAGTGGGCGTTCAAGCGTGAAAAACGCTGCGTTTGGACCGCCGTGTGCAGCCCGACTTAACAGATTTAACTGAAAGACGAAGCGACAAAGTTAATGAGGGTGTGCGGCAAACATCCGACTGTTTAATGAATCGATGGCCGATGGTATCACCGTCCCTGCAAGAATGTTCCCACAAACTGGGAATGGCAAAAAGACCTTCCCATGCCGATGTCGATTTCTAAGGATAGACAGGAACAATTTTGGCTAATTTTTTGCTGGAATCGATGAGAAAGCCCGGTTGTCCTGGATTGTGTCCGTGAGAGAAAATTTTGTGAATGAAACTGTAATGTATTTGATATG
>DWNR01003979.1:0-11276 GCA_018250455.1 Polygonus leo
CTAGGTACAGTAGTTTCGGCTGTGCGTTGATATGTCAGTCAGTTAATCAGTTTTGCCTTTTATATATATAGATGAAAATGTGATACAAAGAACAATGCACTGGCACCGTTATTCTTCGCAATCAATTAATGGATTCGCCATGAGGCGGAAAGACCATTACCATTAGCGTTATTTTTTCATTAGAGGTTTAAAAAGCCCCTGTAATTTATTAGAGCCAATTTAAACCCTCCTCGCGGTCGCAAACAAAGCGGAATCAATTTATTCAGAAGCCGCATTAATTAGTGTTTTGTATGAAACAGATAACCAAACACGCCGCGACTTTTTAGGGTCCCGCACCCAAAAGGTGTCAAGGGGATCGTATTCATCGTATTATTAAAACTCCGTTGTCCTTCTGTCCACCCGGATATTTTTAACCGTAATAAGTAACAACTTGATTTTTAGGACGTGTATTGTACTATGGTCGATATAACAACAAAATACCAAATAAAGAAAAAAAAACTTAAAAAGTTACTACAAAAGGAAACGAGTGTGGAAATAATATAATACAGTGTTATAAATGAAATTGGTACTGAGCCCATTTGCGTGAGTCCGACTCGCACTTGGCCGATTTTTATCAGCCCTTGGACGCGCAAGATAGGAACTTCGGGACGGTTTATTTAGTTTTTCGCTAAATTTAACTTAGAGTCGCTGAGGATTTGCGAGAATTTCAAATGAGAAATAAGTCACGGGAATTTGCTTAAGACGAATACAGTTGTGGATTAATGGAAATTACGTTGGAATTAAATAAATGTTATTATTTTTATGTCTTCAATGTTGAAAATTTACAATTTGCTGAATAGTAAATCACTGTTGGAACACTGGTTTATTTATCGAAATGGCAATAACAGTTTTCTGTTAATAATAAAAATGTGAAATTAAGTAAATCACAGTATAGTAGTAGAAATAAATCCACTAGTTACAATCCAATAGTCCACTACTTTTATAAATGCTGTGCATTTATCACTGCACTTATCACTTATTGTGATAAGTTCAGTCAAAAGCACGCCATGCGTCTGCCGTAAGGACGTCATCATCATCATTGTGGGACATCAAAAGGCACCCGACGCCTTGGGAGTGACGCCGGATTATGTATGATTTTTTACCGCACTAAAACCTCCTTGGTGGCCATCCTCGGCGCACTGGAGGACTCTGGGATCTCCAGTGGAACGCACCAGAGTTCATCCAATTTACCTAATAAACCTAACCTAGAGCTCGTCAGCACGAAAAACGATACCTGGGGCGGGGGGAATCGGCGGGAGGAATAAGCCTCAAGGCAAAACGGACTACTTCTCACATGGCAAAAGTCGCCAGTACGAATTATATTAGTACTTCTATAAAATTACATACATCATTAAGAAAACCGATCCACTGTTTAGTGGGCGGTAACATTCAGCCAAATACGATCACAACGGTTTTTAAATGACCTGTGATACAATAGCCGACTTACGTAACGTACGGTGTAGAGGTGAACCTTCTGCCAAGTGACCATTTACCATTTTTGTTGATAAATGATTAAAGAACGTCCATTACGTAGCACCAGCGTAGGTCGATAGTGTGACGTGTCGAACAAAAAGTATATAAAATATGCTCGATTTGTGATAAGTCAACAATTTTATAAAAAATGGTCAATACATTACAATTATATTTAGATAAGTATACGCCTAAATACCTAAGGTTAGATCTCCACGCAGAGCTCAATCTACTTTATTTAATCAAATCAAGCTTAATCGGCGTAGCCTGAACTTTACCTCAATAGCAAAACATTGAAAATAAAAGCTGCGCTCAGCTAATGAAGGTAGTAGTCCTTATAACTAGATATAATTCATTAAATTAATTATATTCATTTATAATGTTACTAATATCCAACTATATGCAAAATTAAATTGTTAATTCTTTCGCACTGTTGGTGACTGCGTCTCCTTATTATGCGGAAGAAAGTGACAATAAAGAAGATTTACAGTTTAAATATTTATTACTTGTTGTGTTAATTTTATAATGTTATGCATGTTTTCACGATTCAAATATAATTGTGACAATTTCAATGGATGCGGCATAACCCAATAGTAAGAAAAACCTAAATAAACACCTTTTATTCCAATATAAAATGTTGCGAAGAAATATAGCCAAGATATTCTACTCCGCCATTTCCTTCAGTTCAATTGGACGGTTACGTTAATTAGTCAGTTAGTCATTTGTTTAAGTTTCTTCTGCTCTTTTTCTTGATGACTAACTTTTTTCCTGGATAATGTACAGTATAACTTCCCGACCTTTGGTATTAGAAAATATTATTTTACATTTTTTGCTTTTGTTTAGTGCATGGTATGGTATGTATATGTACTCCAATTGCTCTTGCCTATTGACATGGGCAACAAAAAAAACTACTTTTTTGTTAAACTTGATAAAATATTGATAGAGAGATTAAAATTAACACTTTCCTTGAAAAATAAAAATGATTAGACCCAAATACAACAGTATACAAAAATTAATTTGATTTTGATTTTGTAATAATTTTAATTTTTTTACAAGTAGTAATACAAAATACATTTTTATTAAATTTAGAACGAAACTTAACAAAAAATCAAAACAAGTTTTTTTTACGTAAAAAAATATAAAATATAAAGACGTTAAACTGAAACGGTACGAAAGTTCACTTTACTAACTCAACCAAACCGAGCAATCATTTTGGAAATGCGGACCACATTTCCTTTCCAGAGAGATGATTAATCGTAAGAGCCATTTTCAGATACGTCAAATCTGAAAAATCGTTTCCGCAACATCCCATCTTTTGAGTCAGTTCACTGTGGAGTAACTATAATCTTTACCTAATTATTGTTTTATCTGCTTGTGATATAATTTTGTATACGTATATATATAAATGAAATTTGCATAGTCTCACTTTTCCATGTCTCACTTTTATCATGTTGTAAATTTGCGCTTGCTTTTTATAAAACAACGATTATTTGTATTTTTTCATAAATAACATGTTATATGTATTTTAAGTAGCAAAACTGCATGCAGTTTAACTATTGTAAGAAATATAGGCGCCACATTGCTTTAAAACCTAAGATAGGATTATACATCAGTCTTATTTTAAGGTTCTTACTTACTCCTACAAATGACCTTCAACCACAGTTTCTCTGTAATTAACGGCACATAAATGGAACCTTTACTTCGAAAAATATAAACTAATACTTTAATTTTATTGAGGGGTCAAAGTCAATTTTATAAGTACACCAATAGCAACCAAACAAGCATAACAAAACGAAGCAATGTCGTAACGGTAAAAAATTACGTCAAATTACAGTGACGTCACAACATAATAGTTTTCCATTAGCCGCCCCTACACCCTTCGTTACATATTCAAGTGTGAACTTTTAATTTGAAAGCTGTCGTCAAAACAAGGACTCGTTTAAGCGACCATAGTTCACCCTAAGCGTGTTCGAAAGCTATTAACAACTTGTCCTGCCTTCAATAACTGAAATAACTAAAAGCTTTTCGATCACCGTAAGCTTACAGGTCACAAACTCATTTAAGAGACACCTCACTTGCGTACGCTCAAAGTCAAAGCTTTTCACCTGAATAACAAGTTTTTTAATATACTTCGTAAAAGAGATTCTCAAGTCAATTATTTTTTTTATTTCACAACCAGTTTCGACTGAATAAATATAAATATCACCCAAAAATGAATGTCAAAGGGATGAACAGTTTTTCTGTATTTTAAATCAATACAGTACTAACACTCTAGCACTTCGTAAAATTATAGCTAAACACTATGGATTACTATTACTATGGACACTATTATGGTTTCCCTGTATCATAGATATACGAGATACACTCTAAACATTTTTCCAGAACAATAAAATAATTCATTATTCAGACAGCTGTGTACATTTATGTTCTTATGGTGACCACTGCTCAAGAAAGTTACCATATGTAAATATTTAACGTATAATATGTATGAGACGGCCTTTTACTTATAACACATGCTCGATTACTAAATAAATATCTCCTAAATTCAATAAATCCAGCCCGTACTGGACAGGATAACTTCGTTTCTAAAATGAATTATTTTAAGTTAATATTACGAACATAGCTATGTCAACTAAATTAATATATTTTTTATTTTCATCCAGAGTAGACATAGAATACTTATTGTTTCATTACCGCGACAATTGTTTTATATTAAAGTTTTCAAAGCAGAAATATAAACCTTGAAAATCCTATGTAAATTTCTGTTCTGCGCCCACAACTTCGCTAGACTTGGCGTCGTGTTCAGAACAAATTAAAATAATAATTTATTTAATGTCTTCGTATCCAATTTTTCTTGAGTTTAAAAACTACGTGTTTCCTTATAATATCAAAATTAAAATGTGATTAAATTTCCGATCTCACGCACAGGTACCGGGTTCGAATGAATTGGTCGAAAAAAACAGAGTTGCGTGAACTCTTTTTTCAAAAATTACCTAGGTACAAATAAAAATAAACATGTCACTGGCTTTTCAATGAAAGAAAACATCCTGAGAAAACCTACACGCATAAGATTGTCAATATTATGTAAGATTATCAATCTTATGTAAGATTGTCAATCTTATGTGAGATTGTCAATCTTATGTTTATACGTTTCGTAGGTTTGTGCATTTTATAAAATCTCAGATACCAGGAGCGGTAGACCAGGTTGCCTAGGGACTACCCAGTATATACGTGCTGACTGACGACTGTCCTATCAACACACAACGCTAGTTGAGGCCCGAAGTTTAACAAGCAGAGCGTCCCAGGTTCGATTTCCTGTAAAAATGGATTGTATTGGTTGCCGGTAAATAAATACAAAATTTAGAGCTGTGTTTTGAATGTGGGTGTTTGTCTAGGAGATAAAAAAATATGATATTATTTTTATTCACATAAAAATTGATACGCAGGCATATTTGGCAACAAACATTTACTAAACAACGTGTTTTGTAAACAAATAAACGAATGGGTTAAACCAGGAAATGGAACTCTTTACGCAGACGAAGTACCGGAAAATTACTTATCTTTAAATTACTTATCTTTAAAAAATACATAATTTGAGATAATGCATCGACTTATAGCTTGATTCATAATTAGTTGTCCGTTGTAATTTTTAAGTGTACAATCCTATGAATAAAATACAACTACAGTCCTACGAATAAAATACACCCAGCACTCTTTTAAAAACATATTTTATTATGTACAAGAGCATTATTTATTAATTGACACATTATGCTTGTAGCATTAAAACATTTTCCGTACTCTTTCACCCCCGTTCTCAATATGTTCTGGCTTACCGAATAACGACAAACTCTCTTCGATAATATGCATATATAGTTTTATCCCTGTCTCTTGTATACAGCGGTTTTAATAAAAGTGCAATAGCAAAGTTGTACCAGTGCATATGAGTTTTAATATCCTTCCAAATTTAATATCCTTATTTATTGGCTGTATAAGTTTGTTGCGTTTATCTATATATATTTTGTTGCATAATTAAAGTGAGATTCTCCTTGGGAACTTCATTTTATCCTACATTTTAAAAATAACTAAAAATCTTAGATCCAACTAAAAGTCTGTCAATTAATAAACCACTTTATTATGTTTTCGCCCTTTAATTTATTGTCTGAAGGTTGCAAATAAGCATTCAGTCCATCTGATGATAAGACGATGTTTGTGAAGCAATTTATTATGTTTCGGTTTGGAATAGCATGGTTGCCGGCTATACTTTAATGCGAGGCGAGATAAAGAAGGATTTAGAAAGAGTTTGATAAAATCCAAATGAAAGTGTTGGTAGATACCACACAACTTTAGTATTTGTTTTATTAATATCTCGGGTATGTAGATTTACTTACACCCTCAATATGAGCCTACTTCGAACATCAGAATCCTCAAGGATTTTAACTTTGGATCACCAATGTTAGAGCCAATCTAACACCAATTTTCTTTCCTGTCCTATCTTTACTTCCACATATTTTGTATATAAGAATTTTCAGTGCAAAAATATTATCACTTACTGGGATATAAACGGACTATGCTTTCAGACTTGTATGTTCAGGTTTTAACAAAAGCAGGGTCCCAAATTTTACACAAGTCGTAACTGAATATAAGTGTAAGAACATGGACGCTGCTTGTTTATCGCCTCGTCTCCTTTGTTGCATTTTATGTTCCCAACATAAAACGATTTTAGTAGCTAATATATAGGATATATTCATCACAACCCACTATTGTCCCACTTTTGGGTACAGTTTTCCTCTCACAAGGCCGTATTCCACGGCGCTGGCCAAGTCCAAATCGATAGAGACACACTTGACATTTTTTTGACAATTTCACAGGCTTCATTGTTCCCGATATTTTCCTTCGCCGAATAGGAAGTAATATTTAAATTTTAATAATTAGAAGTGCATGCCTGGATTTCAAGTGCAGACCTTTCAATGATACATAATGCATACTTAGGAGGTAGGCCGCTTATGCAATAAATAATGTTATATTAACTATGCTCATAACTCCTAATCATTAGGATCCCACGAATTTGAGAAACCAGATATTTACTCACCATTATGAAACCGCTTTTCTTTTCTTTCCTAACTATACTTCCTCGTAATATTTTGTATAAAAGAACTTTCAATGCAAAAATATGATCATACACCAGCATATAAACGAACTATACTACCACTACTAGCATTGGCTAGTAGTGATAGTATAGTAATATATGAGATATGTTCATCACAACGCATTATTGTCCCACTTCTGGATACAGCTCTCTTCTCACAAGGTCATATTTCACCGCGCTGGTCAAATGCAAATTGATTGAACTACCTGACTCGGCAAACGTAGGAATGAGTGATTTTCCCGCAGTAAAAAGTGTTCTAAATGTTGACCAGGCTAAGTATACGTCAAAATAGTTTCATTCGAATCCTTCCAGTAGTTTCGGAGATTAGCCTGCACAAACAGACAAACAGACAAAAAAAAATTAAAAAACATTGAAAAGTGTTCTAATCCTATTTAATTTACAGATGTACACATGAATTTTACTGTTTTATTATATGTATAGATTTCATAGGTTTTGGTTAGCCCCAATATTTTCCTTCGCTAAAAAGCAAGTAATATTTTAATACGCTCATAAATTTTAAATGCAGATCTTTCGATGGTACGTAATGTATACTAGAGCAAGCCAGCTTATACAATATTAATACACTTAATACAAATAAAACAATAGAGGTGTACGAGTACCAAGTCAGCCATGTTATGTATATACATCTCCATACAGCGTCTTTTTGACAACAGTACATTAAAGCAATTGTAAAAATCTTTACAATTCGGTTTAAAGCTACTCCTTTGATAAAAATATATGTAGTAAAGAAAGGATGAAAGGAGCCGAGGATAATACTGTCTGCGGCGGGGATTATACGTACGAACACTACAAATGAAGTTAAAAGAAATATATGTTTAAACCATAAAACTACTACATTAAGGTTCATAAAAATCCTCTTTAGTCTTCTCGTAAAACAGAAAAGTTAATAAAATAAAAGACGTATTTTATAAAGTAAATAGTGTCTAAAAACATTATATTAATATATTTTATATACGAAAGAAGCAAATAAAAACGAATAATATGAAGATACTCTTACTTTTCTATAATGTGGTGTCTAAAGTATATTATAGTAATACATTTGATTTAAGAAAAAATAGAGAAAAACGTATAGTGTCAAGATACAGGCTTTATATATCTAATATTCATCGCAAAGTACGTAAGACTGTGCTAAGAGGCTTAAAATTCAATTTAATTTAATCCAGTGTACGAATAAATCTATACATTCCTTGATTTCTGACTGCCCTGAAAGTACATATCACTTTGTTAGAACCTTAGAGGTAAACTGTTTGACAGAGGCCTCCAGAGAATAGTTTATTTTGCCACTTGGCTTTACTTTGCAGGGGTGTGCAAGATACAACAATTCCAGAGATATTAAGGGCTCACGTGCAGTCAGCTACCTTGCTAACGAAGGACTGACTGAAAAATCCTAAGAAAATTGTAAACATACGATGCGCGTGTGCAAGCTAAAATACCTTTAATAAAAATATTTTTTTTATATAATAAGTAATTATATAAAAAAAAATATTTTTATCCCTACGCATTAAATGCCGCTGCCACATTATCCTCCCTTTACCATTAGGGCCACTAAACTGCTTATTTACTTTTAGTTAAAATGAGCTCTCCTTCAAAGCCGGCGATGTATTGACGACTCCTGGTGTTGCAAATGTCCATGGGCGACGGTCAACATTTAATGATGGTAAGTGATGGTGGCGCATCTGCCTTACTACTAGGTTAAAATATATTAAAAAAGTTAACTGGGTAATGATGTTAGTAATTTGTGGCTAAGAATAACTTCGCATTACATACTCCTATACATATGGCTTTAAAAGTCTATGCAGATATACATTTACTCTATTCAAATCCAGAGCACAATACTAGTACTTCACGTAACAAAAACTTAAGAACACTAAAACATATTTTAAACCTAGATGAAAGGATGCAAAGCCGGACCAAATAATACTGTCTGCGGCGGCGATTTTGCGACGGGCAGGGACTATATAAATAAAATTATGTTAATGTTTGCTACTCCCAAAGAGCTGGGGAACTCTGAGGCAACTGTTTTGAAATTACAAACTTATAAGTATGTGGAATAATAGTTTATTGTTCAGTTTTCTAGCTTGTCACACTGGAGGCCCAAGGTAGGAATCACATTTAAAATGCTTAGTAATGCAACAAGCTAAATTGGGAGTTGGCTGGATCGCCAATAGGTACATAAAAGCATTTTGAACCAAACCATTACCCACGCTAAAATTAAATGTATTCAAAAATACCCATCATATAACAACAAAAAATATGTAATCATCTGCTAATCGATCAATCGACCAAATGTTTTCTCAAAACAAATTAAGAAAAAAAATGATTCATAATTTTTCTTTATCATAAATAAATGAATATTTAGAATATTACTAACTAGCTGCGCCCGCGGCTCTGCCCGCTACCCTTCGTTTTAGAGGTTGAATTTTTATGGCCTAAAACCGGGCCGGGGGTCTTCTCGACAGATTAGTCAAATTTCCATCAAAATCCGTTTAGCCGTTTTTACGTGATGCGCAGTCAAATAAACAGACAAACAGATTAACAAACAAAAATTCTAAAAACTATTGAAACGTGTTCTGTTATCGATTCTAAGTATCACCAGCCAACAATTTTTCGAATATCTTCCATGTACAGACTTTCGACCTTCATAAAGCTAAAGCTTTATTATATGTATAGATAAAATATTTTATTTTGAAAACAGATTATAAAATCAGTATAGTTTATTAACAAGTTTCTTGAGCCGCTTCATTTCCATAATAATAACACCTTGAGAAGTAGTGACAATATTAATTACACTGCAATTGTCAGTCAGCAAAAAATACTGCCCCACACCGCATCAACTAAATGTACTGCAGTATCGCAAAGGTTTCCAATTTTATTGAAGTTTAACATAATTAAATATGTTCAACAGATAAATCATTTCATTTAAGTCAAGTGCATTTCATTTGTATTTTACTAGCATCTATTAATTAACCCGTGAAATACTCTTTTTAATTAATATAATTAATGACAAATATGCGTGCATCAGGACCCATGTCAGAAGTTTAAATTTTCAAGTAAATATAATGTTAAATTAATTAGCAACAATCAATACCCACGCTATATCTTAATTCCAACACGCGTTTCGCTCAACAACAGAACATCATCAGAGTATATGGACTCTACAAAAGTATTATTCACTGCTATTCACTTTTCCATGCAGATACTTGTATGGCTAGGAATCGAATTCACAACCTTGCATATAACAGTATGGGGAACGTTGAGATGCGCTCGCCAAAATTTTTGCACGCAAAACATTTGTTATTCCGTTCAGAGGGATACGTTGTGACAAATCCCGTACCGCATCTATTTACGGCACGTAAATCCGGAAAACACACAAAGCACTATAGTTATCGAGGTGCCCTCGGCCCTAATCCGATTATCTCGGGTAATTTTTGTTATGTTATTAATTGTGTGCCGCAACATCGAGACAAATGAAGAGGCAATGTATTTATTATTTTCCTCTTATGTTCGCACATATGAGGTAGAATAAAAGGTGCGAAAAGAGCTCTCTTTCAAAGCCGGCGATGCATTGGCGATTCCTGTGGTGTTGCAAATGTCCATGGGCGACGGTTAACACTTGCGATGGTAAGTGTTAAGGTGTTAAGGTGTCTCGTCTGCCTCATTACTAGGTTAAAATATAAAAAAAGAATAAATATAGTTTTAAAGAACTAAAATGACCTTCCTTCAAAACCTCCAAAAGATCCTTAAAAAGAGCATGAACTTGTACCTGAGATTGATCACAGATGTGTTGCTAACCCACAGGATTATGATGATCGCCATATTTGTAAGTATAATGTCTCTTCAAAGTTGAAATAAGAGTTATGAGGATTCCGTTAGTACAGTGAAGCTATAACTGACAAAATTATGACCTGACCTGCCACCACAGCAGATATTAACTAATAGTCAAATTCGAAACACAGCAAATCAATGTGTGTTAAGAATCAATTTAGCATTAAGTTACCTAATTAATTAACCTCTACGTGTATACTACTATATATTAACATATACATTTACATATATGTATAGGTTAATTAATTAAGTTATAAAATCGCCGGCTCGCTACCCAGATTCTTGTAATTCTGGCAAGGAAACCAAATTTTGAGGATCTACGTAAATCCTTCAACGCGAAACACAGTCTAATTGTTGTGATCTGCGTGTAAATAAAAAACGCTGAAGAAAAAGTTATTTTTAGATACTTTGCGGACTATTACCTACAAGTAATAACATGAACCATAAAGTCTTCAAAACTGCTTGATTGCTGAAATTCGACCACGAGGTACTTTATACTCGTAGTTAACGACGACACTCAAGAACAGATTTCGCAGATTTTTACATCTTCGTAAAAATAATAAGTTTCCACTTTCAAGACTAGGTGAGCACATCAATTTCGCTTAACATTTTACCAAATACTCGTATATATAGCTTAGTAAATATGATATTTTTTCTATCTCTCAGAACAATATTATTAATCTGAATAAAAGGTACCCAGTGTACTCTTCTGATCCCTTGACAATGCGTGTACAAAAGGTCCATCCCAGTATTTGCAACATGTTTCGTTGACACT
>DWNR01003980.1:0-11276 GCA_018250455.1 Polygonus leo
CTCATAATTTTCAATTTTTGTGTTTCGGTTTGGAGAGCCGTGTTTGCTGGATGTACTTACAAACGAGGCGAACATCTAAGTCCTCAGGGATAGCAACGCATCTGTGGTCGACTCAACTGCAGTCGTGGTGGTACTCAACAGTTTGATTTGCCTTTTTACCACGTACGTACAAGATGTGGGATGAGCTTCCTCATGTGGTATTCCCGGTACCCTAAGATCTGGGATTCTTCCAAAAAGGTACGAAAGGAGCTACCTTTCAATGCCACTGATGTATAGACAACGGTTACTACCTACCATCACATACGCCGACTGCCGTATCGCCAAGTATGTACGAGCATATAAAAACGCTGAAAGAGTCGAGAAGAAGAATAAAAACTATTTTCCATGCTTTTGATATAATTTCATATCTCACAAGCGTGTAAGCTTCTCCACGATATGTTCCTTAATCGAAAAGTGAACGTTAATTTATACTTAATTTCGTATTAAGAATAAATAAATAAACAGCGACCAGAACCTTAACCACTGCAGACTGAAGACAGACAGACAGAAAAACAAGTCAACCCCACTAGTTTGTAGCAAAATACCCAACATATACATATTTTTTATTTTTATAAATAATTCTTAATGGGAGTATAATCAATCTGAATAACCGTAATAGAGTTGAATTACTACTTAAATTCGACCAAAGATTCAACCTCTCCTCTTGTTTAAGTATGACTATTAACTACACTATTCCCGACACAAATTGCATAAACAACTGATGAACGGCGAAAATGAGTGGGACGATAATACCCTGAGCTATCATCTATCTGGTTAGATTTGTTCTGGTTTTTATTTGTTTTGTACCTGGTATTTTTTATCGTATAAAGGTAGCAAACGAGCATGCAGGCCACCTTTTTTCTACCTATATCTTAACCTAGGGATAAGGCAGACGGGCTACCTGATGGTAAATATCGCCAATGCATCGCCGGCTTTGAAGGAGCGCTCTTTTCGCGCCTTTGAAGGTCTCTTATTGTCACTTGATTAAAAACTATTTATTAATATTGAATAAATACTATTATGGTATATCTAAACAAATAAGTAACCAGGATCACCTAAGTACTAAATAATAGACTCCTAAACAACAATTACAAGTCTTAGCTTAAAAGCGGTGTTGGTAGATTTTTCGAGATACAATGTAGTCGCATATTCACATAATATCAGGAAGCGGGATCGCTGGCTGAGTCTTAAACACACCTCTATAAATAGTGGGCTAAATACCTGGCCGCCTGTTAAGGCGAAGCTGTTATGTGTGGATGTTTTAAAATAATAAAATATTTGGATACCCAGTCGAAAAGAAATTGTGTCGCACAATTTTGTCATCTACTTCTAGTTTTTTTTATAATACAATTTCATTTCATTTCATCTCACGGAAACAATATTATTTTTCTGGATTAAAGGTAATCCTTGAAAACGTGTATATTTCAACGTGTATGTATGTGATTAGCTGAGTATATAAGGCATTAAAGCATAACAAACGAATTCAAAATAAATAAATTAACAATTCGTGAGCACTATTGCATAAAAACTAATACAAAACATTCGTATTTTTTTCAAATCGGTCGGAAAAAAATAATTAATGCGTAATGGGTGAAGTTGCAAGTATGTCCCAATTGAAACAACCTACTATCGAACATTTATTGAGAGGTGAATTTGCAAACTTGTGCATTTTATAAGTACGTACTTTCAATTGTCCACTCTATTTTAGATGTAGGTTGAATCCATATCTAGTCAAGAGCTATCAACCAGACAGAAAAATCACATTCTTTAGCAAAACGCAATAGTAGCGAATGAGGTATACTTCACATTACACAACTACATATCTTTTAGTTAGCATCGCGTCAAAAACAAGTCTACATTTTTTAACAAATAATTTGGGGGAATGGCGTAAAATCTCGTAAACTAGTTCACCTAGGATGCTGAAATCGGGCATGTACAGGCTCTGTCTTTTAATAGCTGTTAACCAACAACAGTTGCAACGCATTTCACTGACACAATGACGAATTAGTAAAAACTGCACATACAAAAACTGTATCTTTGAACATCTTATAGAAACAAGTGCATATTTTACAAACTGCATAAGTGCACATTTCTTAATAAAGAATTATGCACAATGCTTTACCAGTACCAACTCAACACTTCGCCTTAACTATGCGGTGACCACGAGCGCGGCAAAAACTGCAAGTGTACAGCCCTCTTTACGAGAGTCCACCGGAATTATAAGAGGTTTTAGCGCACAACTAAACAGATATTAAGTTCAACGTGCAAAGTGCTGCCTTCGGTTTCCGCCTGCGCTTAGAATATTTCACCTAATACGCCTTTGTTTTGCAGATTTTGGAATGCTTTAGTGAAAATTTTGGGGTATTACGCGTTTTGATTGTTCGGACGGTAGTCGGTTGGTTGGTCTAGGAATACACAAGAAATTAATTTCAATGTAAAATAAATATTAATGCAAAAATTCATTATCTTATTGCGTTAAACTTTGATAACTACTTTATCTCAAACGCTGAAAATTTGCAGGTAGTATAGATATAGTTTATGAAAAAAGGCTACGAATGATTTTGAGACAGATTTATTACAGACTGATTAACGGGTTTAGATGAGATGTCCCTATCCATTTTGTATGAATATTTGTAATTTTTAAGTCAAAAACAGAAAAAACAAGTATGTCGTATGTCAGAAATTAAAAAGTATAAAAAATAGGATAACCTTGAATATACTTTTTTTACCATTGTACATTTGATTCAATTGTATACATTATATTAAGATCCATTAATTGGAATTTTATCACCGTAATATTTATCTCATGTATTTTATATATTCAGGCGACAGATGTGTGTAGCTATTTACAGTGTCAGTTCTATGTTTCATTCACTTTCACATCACAACAGTGATAAAGAAGTTTTCAATTTAACGTGAACATAATACGAGTAAAGCCGCTTACAAAGGCTGTTCATGACATCTGTACAAATAAGATTGTAAAAAGGAACTATTACTTAAGTCAGTATTAGGTTCTTAGTCGCATTCTTCATTTCTGAACGTCGTGTTCTAGAAAGCCCTTCGTAGGCTTCTGTAATATGTACTCCAATTTCCAACTTTGCTTGGCTTCCGGAACCGTTGTTATTGGAAGAGGAGTCACGGTCACACTAGCTATAGATTTTTTTTTTGTGTAAAGGTAGCAAATGAGCATACAGTTCACCTGATGGTAAGTGGCCACTGCCGCCCATGGACATCAGTAATCATCCTCAAGTACGATTGAGGCATATCTAAGTTTGATCACAGATGCGTTGCTAGCCCTGAGGACTAAGATGTTCGCCTCGCGTTTAAGTATAGTCGCAACCACGCCTCTCCAAACCGAAACACAACAAACTGCTTCACGGAGGATTATGAGGGTGGCGGTGGTACCGCCCCGGTCGAACTATGTGAGTTCTACCACCTGGCAAAAAATAGTTCAACTGGGAAGGTCCTACAACCTCCCTCATCACACTCTTAAACACGAGGATAACATTAAAGTCCTCAGGTGTAGTAACACATCTATTTTCAACCTCAAGTACGATTCAATCGTACTTAGTAGACTGTAAGTTCGTTTGCTACCTTTATACGATAAAAAGCTTGTTCGTTTGCTACTTTAACCTAACAAATATGGGCAATTTGTGCCGCCCGACGCTTTTTTACAATATTACTTGTATTTTTCGTTAATTATTGTTTTAAATTTATTTTTAAAATAACTTTTTAGTTAGTTCGATTTGCTTTAAAAGCGTGTTTTTTAATTTTTTTTAACTATATTTACTTTCCACTTTTTAGTCCGATTTATTGGTAAAAATAAGCTTCTTGCTCTTAGCCCAAAGGAGAGTTACAAACGCACAAACATACAAACATACAAATGAAGCTAATAAAAGCGTGTTAAAAATGAGCGAGGTCGGAAGGTCAATGAAGCACAACAGACAGACGTCCATGCACATAATGCGGTATCTAGTTACATAATACAGGAAATTATGTAATTTCGTGCAAATTAAATCACGTACGCGATCTATTCGTTACGTGCAATGTCACGATATCTTTATACTTAATGATACGTTTGTTTGCTCTTTGTTGTTTAGAGGCCTCTTTCAATAGGCCTTGGCCATGAAATTGATATTGAAGCGTTCGAAAAATTGTTTTGCGATCCTAAAGAAATGTACTCGTATATGTATAAAGTCCTTGGATTTATGATTTTAATCTATCTATCTAAGGAAGGACTTGCTCACGAAGGATTCCGAACCGACTTTTGATAGAACCGAAGCCTGTAGATGGCGTTGTAAATTGAAATCTTAAATTACAATTAAGATTACATTGTCGATTTTTAGAGTAAAACAGTTTAAAAAAATAAATTCTTTTCATTTTAACATTTGTTGTTATAGCACTTTGACCGCTACAGCATAAGCAAAAAGTTTATTGGTATATGTATTCAAAAATACATTGTATTAACGATTTTAAAAAACTAAGTGAAGCAGTTGACGTATGATGTTCACACTTACGAGTAATATTGTCTGGTACCAAAATTAAATCACTGAAAAGTAAATTATTTTACCTGCAACATTTTTTGTTGCTATGACGCATGTAGGTATTATGTAGGTTTTATATTATTTTGTGCATTTATAAAGTTCTACGAAGACAAAGGTTTTTTGATGAAAAGCAGTTCAATTGTATGAAACCATACACTTTTTATCTTATTAATTGAGATTGACAGCAATTTGACAACAGATGCGTTGTTTCCTAAGGACCAAGTCGTTTGCCTCGTGTTAGTATAGCCGGCAACCACGCCTCTCCAAGCCGAAACACAATAAATTGATTCACGGAGGGTTATGAGGGTGTCGGTAGAACCTTTCAGCTCGAACTACACGAGTTCTGTAGTACCGAGTACGTCTTTCCATCTGGCAAAAAGGCCTTTTGAAAGGCGAGTAACAACAAATGCAACGCAAGGAAGTATATAGGTACATAAGTAAACAAAATAATAATAAAATGTCATTGTAGTGAGCCTCTCGAGATTATCGACCGCAAGCTACCTTGTAATGTGCAGTATATCGCATATTAATACGATACGGACCATATTTATATACATTTCACGATTTACTATCGTAATTGCAATTCGGTCCTTGACTGCGCCTTATTTAGTTCGTTGACGTCCTGTTTTTATCATTTATTTCTGTTTTATTTATTGTTTAAGTTATATACCTATATATAGGTCCATTACATGTCTACTTGGAGGAAAAAGTGTAAATATTTCCAAAAGTTATGGATTATATAGATGTTATATTGATTATTTTTTCTTTCCTAGTAATTTGTCAACATTGCAATTCTATATCTTTGTGAATATTGGACTGTACATATATGTCATTTCAAATACCATTAGATTTAACTCTTCTCGTCCTCGTCTCGCCTCGCTCTAAAATCCTTAACCAGTTTGTCACACCATTTACCATCCCATTGAAAATTTAAGTAACAAAATGGTTCTTCATAGTTGAAGGGTAGTGTGACCTATATTTGGTCGACCTCAGTTAGGATTTGAATTCTGGGTTAGGTCTAGAGCGTAAAAAATACGCTTTATTAGTTTACTAGCTTTTGCTCGCGACTTCGTCTGCGTAGAAGTAGAAATTCAAAAAATCCTTTTTAGATGATGAAATTTCTAGGTACAGTAGTTTAGGCTGTGCGTTGATATGTCAGTCAGTTAATCAGTTTTGCCTTTTATATATTTAGATATAGATTACTGATGCCCATGATGAGGCCGTAGTCATTTACTACCTACCATATGAACAGGATTTTGATGGTTTGCTATATTTATAACAATATTTTATAAATAAAACAAACATGAGCAAGACATACATTTAGTTTATTGTTACTTTATTCATGAAACTAATTAATCAATGAGAGAAAAAAGTAAAAACAGCTTAACAACTCTGATTGCGATTGCAATGCCAGTGAAAAGAAAAGTGGCCGAATGGCAAGTTTTTAATTAAATTTCAGCTGAAGAGCCTTTTAATCTTGGTTAAATTTAAACGAGAGCTACGTTTTTTACGGTTTGGCGATTTTTTGCGACTAATTAGTAAAGGCTCCAGCAAATGTTTTATGCCAAATGATATGTCTATTTAATTACTGTTGTGTCCTAATGACCTGGATGAATGAATAATCTTATTAATTACTTAGCAAACAAATTCTAGACGGGACTTATTTTTCATTAAAATGTTAACCAACATTTGATTTTTAACAACAATACGAAACCAAAATCATAAAACAGGAACAGGACTGTTTTAAGACAGAAATATCAAACATGCAATGATGTTACAGACAAAAGAGATGGAAAAAAACTGAACAATAGTCATGGGGATACACCTACACTGGATGAAAACTTTTAAGGAATGGTCGATGGTTACCGTAACCTGTAAAATTTGCAACATTATCATCAGCGCCAGAGTATCAGCCTTTTGAAGTCCACTAATGGACTCCCCTAATCATTTCTATCAACTAAAACTCTACACCACACCAATAGTTAAGAACCTGAAAGTTTTGTACGTCTTTTCTGAACCCTCTTATCTCATATCGTACTAGAAAATTTCAAAAACTGCCAATTATAAAATCATAAATCAGTACAATTTTACGTCGTTGATCAGCTACATTTAATCCTATTTACCGTTCTCAAACTGCATATAAGCTATGCTAGCGTGCACATGTTTGAATAAGTAATCCTATCAACTGGTTGCACACACGACCTACATATACCCAGATATATATATCTAGAATAAAGATATAATGTATATGTGTAGGAGTTTGTCACGTAAGCACTTGGTGTACCACCAGGAATGTTTTGTGGTTTTTGCCGCATGTTATTGAAATAGCATTAGTGGTAAAGGAATTGAGTGATTGAGTGAACGTGACCGTCTCATGTTCTGCAGGCTTTAGCATCTTTAGATATCCCTCTCTATTCGGGAAATTCTCTAGGTTCAACGGGTTTTGGCGTTATTGCCCGTTGTCGGATAGGTGCGACAGGAATTCGTCTGTTATGCGGGACCCGTATTGACTAATCTTATGGTAGTGAATAAGATATGGTAGATAATGGTGTGACATAAATGTTGTAGATACTTCCATGTAGGTTTAAAATGGTTTGAGTCCAAGAATCAAAATTTTATAAGACTAAAAAAGGAAAAGTTCTTTCATAAATAAATTCTTATTAACTGCTTTGTTTACACTCTCTTCTCACAGCGTCTATATTTTGATTCTTCTAAATTTGGTCATCTGGTGTCCAGTTCTTCTGATTATTTCTGCTTTAACATAAAATTGTAAAAGCCAATTGGTAGACTTGGCCGAGACACCGCCGTTCCCCCCACTTACGTTTAAGTTAAAGGAAGTATAACTTCAAATTATCCGAACTTCACTTTCATTGTCGTTACCGAAGCGAAGCCATTTTCTAATATCAAACTCCTAACGTAATAAGAGAGTCAGTATGCAAATTGGTAACTTTGAACTTGTGCAACAAAGTTCCATGTTAATAAGAAGCGTATGAGAATTATTTTATCTTGGCGATGCTCAATGACCGACATCTTTGCGACCGATCTCAGAACGCTATAGCGGGTTTTTAAATTAACAACATCATACAAAATATTATATATTTTTTGTTATTAGTAAGTTACGCAATATTTTTAACGATTTGATGATCCTCTTTACAAGTTTTTTATGGTTAGAGCTCTGGATACATCTGGAGTGAAGGATGATGAGAGTAAATTTTTATGATGCGCGCGCACACCGTCACGAAAAATAGACACCATGAAATTAGCTAGTCAACATTTATTGTTACTTTGACAACAAATTTATTTTTAATATAATAAAACTGTCTTTTAATATAATAAATACCTTTTTTCTATTATTACTGTCGTTTTCTCTACAACATTTTTATCTTGTTACGCCAAAGAAGCATAACTTCTTACGTGCGTCCATAAGTACACACACACACGTTTTTTTGTACACCGTTCTTTATTGGTATAGATTGTTTATACATTAATGATAACTTTCTACAGTTTGCGAACTTATCGTCTTGCAGACTTGCATAATAACAAAGCAACGACTGTTATATAAAAGGCTTCCGGTGCAGAATACAAATTGGTGGAAGACATGCAAAATCAAACCAACACTTCGCTCACGTAATAGTAACACTTAAATGGTGTTACGAATACTAACTACCAACTAGACATAGTAGATTATTTTTCGTTCAATAGTTTTTATAATATAGTATCGTTTAATAGTAAGTGCCTCGGTGAGTTGTACTTAGTAATACTCTGCCAGGTGGTAGAACTCATGTAGTTCAACCGGGGAGGTACCACCGCCCACCTCATAATCCTCTGTAAAGCAATTTATTGTGTTTCGGTTTGGAGAGGTTGTTGCCGGGTATACTTACAAACGAGGCGAACATCTTAGGCCTCGATAGCAACGCATGTATGATCAATTCAGATATGATTCAATCGTACTTGGGGATGATTACTGATGTCCATGGGCGGCAGTGACCACTTACCATCAGGTGGACTGCAAGTTTGTTTGCTACCATCACTCGATAAAAAATAATATGAACTAGACATAGTAGATTATTTTTCGTTCAATAGTTATTTCGTTTAAAAGTGAGTGCCTCGGTGAGTCGTACTTTGAATAAATTATTTTACGCCTCTGCGAACTACTTCATCCGCGTGGAATTAAATCCGAAGTAAGAAGAAAGTATAATCCGAAGAGAAATTCCGGCATAAACGTGTTCCTATATATAAAAAATGTGCCATTCTACTATTTTTGCATAATTCAGTAACAAACACTTATAAACGCAATATTTCATATTTATATTTATAACTGGTCTATTAAGTGGAATAGAAACAAAAAATCGTAATTCTAGACACACCACTTTAAGTGTTAGGGATTTATTACGGAAATTTTCCCTAGGTAATAAATGGGGCCTGGGCAGAATTCGCGATTACAGGTATACAAAAATCCCTGAATGGTAATCTACAGCGACGACTTAGTTACAGATTTCGATAAAAAAATAGCAAAATATATAATGTTTGTTGAGTACCATAGCTATCCTGAGTAGAATATCTAACAACATGTGCTTTTTGTTGTTGTCTCCAGTTAGCGTAACTCGTATAGCTTGATCGAGTTCCGTCCGGATTCCCGTCACCTTCGGATTCCCGTCTCGATCCCGTCCCGATTCTTTTATATAACAATTCTTATTATGATTGGAGAGTAGTAATGATGACTATATTTACATTTTATGCCTCAAAAACCGTGCGTGTAGAGTCTAAAAATTCGACTTTTTTTATTGAATGAAGTAAACAAACGAGCATGCAGTCCACCTGATGGTAAGTGATCACTGCCACCCATGGAGTACGATTGACTCAAGGTTGATTTGTTTTGTAAGTATAGCCGACAACCACGCCTCTTCAAACCGAAACACAACAATTGCTTCACGGAAGATTAGGAGGGTGGCGATGGTACCTCCCCGGTGGAACTAAATGAGTCCTACCACCTGGTAGAACTGACTCATTTTACTACTAGTCTACAGCAGTTACAAACAAGTGGAGCGTAGGTACGTTTGATGTATTTAAACGACCAAAAAAAATTGAGAAGCCTAAATAGCGTAATAATATAATTAATATATTATACTGTTCCTCGGTAAATGTTTCGTGGATAGAATGCGGCTGACAACATCGGGGGCAATCACTGGCATTATTCCGTTGCCAAATGTATTTGGCAAGCTCAGCGCTCCGTGGTCCATTCTATCTTATCTGTTCTTGTAAACAATTAGGGTGGCAACTTATATTTTACTACTTGGTGCTGTTAAGTTGATATTTTTTTAGTGTGTGTTCACTGCCGCCCATGGACATTAATAAACCATCCCCAAGAACGATTAAATCGTACCTGAGATGCACTGCTACCCTTGAGGATGTTGGCCTCGTGTTAAGTATAGCTGGCAACCGCGCCAGTCCAAACCGAAACACATGAATTGCTTCATAGAGGATTATGAGAGTGGGGTAAGTATCATATTTACATAAACATACGTTTTAATTTTCATGTCTCGGTGGACATGTTGAATGATTGCTCCAACTTTTTAACTTTGGGTTTATCAAATTTGGTATACTTTAGTCCATCTTTCACTAATTATCCGCTCCTCTGTGGTCTGCTAGGTACTGGAGGAAAGTAATCCTCCAGTACCTAACAGACAATGTAACGAGAAATATTGAGGCTTGCAAATATAGGAGCAAAGGATCTTGCTCTCCACCTAACATCAAGTGTATAATGTCACCATAATCTGGTGATCATTCATATAAGCTGGTGAGAATAACACAGGCAGTAGCAGTTTAGTGACAGTAAAATAATGATGAAACTTTTTAAATAAGTAAATAAAAAAATGTCAGAGCCGTGCCATTTGGCACTCAATACCCCGTTAGGGATTTGGCGTGAAGATGTGCATGTATGTATGTAAATAAAAAAAACCGTTACAATAGTTATTAACCTTTCAATCAGACATCGCCGCTAATTTAATTAATGCAAGGTCATGCTCCAGATTTATATTCTAATGCACAGAATTACGTATACACTTATGAGATTTGAATACATAACAGAAACCTACACGACCGGTGTTACATATGAGTATTTGTTACATATACATTAACACAAAAAAATACAAGCAAGAAGTTCTTTGTTTGTAGTTTGTGTTTAAAACTAGTTTAGCAGGATTCCTTGAAAACCAAATAAGAATCAATAAACTATAGTTGTAGGATTCTTAATTTTTATAAAGGTTGTTGATATTTCAATATAGCAAAGTGTCTAGTCTACCTGTAAATGTATGTATTGCCATGCCCTTACATTAACATGACCAATTATACTGATATTGGATTAATAATTAGATGATGTAGATACGTCAACCGCCTAAATTAATTAAATATTTTTCGTATTTGTTATTAACAAGTAACTTCTATAGAATTGTTATATATATTGTAGATAAAATACGTGATTAAGTTTGGTTAAGTATACTCGTATGTTTGGTTACCTTACGAAAAAGTTGTCCTAATATTACAATTTGATATCGCCTTACGTCTTTTACTAACTACTAATATATGTCCTCGACTGCAAATCAAGTTATGAAAGTGGAAGAGGCTAGGCAAGTATGTCAGAACCGTGCCATTTGGCACTCGATACTCTCTGCCTACCCCGTTAGGGATTTGGCG
>DWNR01003981.1:0-11276 GCA_018250455.1 Polygonus leo
GTCCAAAGGAGTCAGTTACAAACAAGCAAACAAACAAACATACATACAAGTGAAGCTAATATAAGCGTGTTAAAAATGATAACTGTTATTAAATTTTATTAAATGGTTTCAATTAATTTTGGATTCCTCGGCTTCACATTACTCAAAATAGCATAGAAGTCAAATAGTTGATAACTTATCATCCCGCTACTCAGATATCCGATCACAAGAAGGAGGATTGGCAGGTCTATCTTGAATGTGTAGTTGCTGTTGGTCCTACTGACCTTTACCAGTTTCACATGGCAAGTCAACCAAGGACTCTTCCGGGACAGAAGACTTAGACTAGAAGGGGAAGAACGGGCTCAGACATCAGCTTTCGCCACAGTATGAGTACAAACGACTTCAGCGAAAATTGAAATCGCCTAAGCTCTTTCCGAAAGGGGGTTGCGGCTTATCCAAGGGCACCTGCTGTTAGGTTCCGGCCTCGGCTTAGATAGTAGTGGCGATGCAGGAGGTCACCATGATGGCTAAGTGCTATTTGGTAGATAAGAGCTGTCTTATTTTTTTATACAATTTATTAGGTAGGTAGCGTCCAGAACGTTACCTTCCGATATTTATCTTAACAAAAAGCAAGGTATATTTTTTTTTAAAGTCCAGTATAAGTTATTTTGAAAGAGGTCCGTGCCTGGGATTCGAATGCGGATAGCGTAAGAGGACTTAATCAGTACTGCTTATTGTAGATAAGTACTTAAGGTAAAATAATTGTATTACGGCTAGTTACGGCTAATATAATTACTAAGTTTGATCGTTTTCTTACCCTCTGAAATGTTAAAACGTCTTCATTTGTAGTATGAATTCGGTTGTCTTTACTCCTAAACTGTATGTGTGACGCAGTTTTCATACCTTGTTTGATCATCTGTCACACCAAAGGTATAAGGTTCGATTCCAATCCAGCCATATTGTATATATGTAGATTTCTAATTTTATTACGTAATGGGTACTCGCGATAAGCGGTTTTTGGATGCCGATATTTGGACCCAGTTGCATTGATCGTGGTCACGGCGAGACTACCCGTTACATAATAAACTTTAAAATGTGCGAATTCCGCGATGAAATTTGTTTACCTGTTTAAGTTTACAGTCGCCTTATATTCTTACTACGTGTACTATATTGCCATCTAGTGCCAATCGTTCGAACTTATCATGTCAACTAGTAGAGGGAGATGAAACATAGTCGCATTTGATGTACTCCAGTCACTTGCTAGTAAATTATTGAATTTAGTAGGAGCTGTTAGTTGCTGTCATAGTATAGATTTTCATTGCATTTTATAGTATTGTATAGTAGAGTTACTTATTAGGTTAAGCTATTATTCCCCAGTGTATCCATGAAAAGAGTTTAAACGCGAGTCTCAGGGCCTGGCTGATCCACGTTTATTGAGTATTACGAACAATAACTATAAAATGTGCATAAATAACCATAATAAACTATTAGCGAAATGTCATGATGACCGTATTGTTTTTATACGAGGCTGATCCCCTTTTTAAATATAATTTTCACCTTTATTGCTCAACACACTAAAATAACTTACTTGCGATTAACAAGTGGATTTTTATAAATATATTGTTAATAAGTTTTCAATTCTGAAAAATTAAATACTGATGAGTATAAAACATGAAAATGATGAATTTGATGAAACCTTACAAATGTATGCGGAAATTACATTTAGGATGCAGAAATATTTTTGATTACATGCCTTTACATTTGAAGACTGGAACAGTCGGGTGATAAAAAAAGTATATTTCTTCTTAATAAAATTTAATCGTGTAGTTTGAACCTCGAGCTATAAAGCTAGTAGGTCTCGTGCAAGTACTCTACTAATGTGAATGCGCGGAAAACCCGCTATGCATATAGATTTATTTGTATTTATGTAAGGGCAATAATGTACTGAGAAAAAAAATATTATTACGATTTGAACGATTCTAAAGGAGTACAACCTGGATGATTCGAATCCAGAGACATCACGATATGAGAAATAATTGTGGATTTCTGTATCTTTTTTTTTTCGTATTAAGATAGCAAACGAGCATGCAGTCCACCTGATGGTAAGTGATCCCTGCCGCCCATTGACATTAGTAATCATCCCCGAGTTCGATTATATACTTGAGGTTGATCACAGATGCGTTGCTACCCTTGAGGACTAAGATGTTCGTCTCGCGTTTAAGTATAGCCGGCAACCACACCTCTCCAAACCGAAACACAATAAATTGCTTCACGGAGGATCATGAGGGTGGCGGTGGTACCACCCCGGTCGAACTACATGAGCTCTACCACCTGGCAAAATCATAAAATATATAACTTCTAATGTAGTTTTTAAACGTGGAATACGTTCAGGCGTATATCATACAATCAGCTATCTCATATAATTTTAAGCTAAGTTTTTTATTGTATAAAGAAAGCACACTAACATGCAGTTCACTTGACGGGTGAAGTGGTCACTGCCGCCCGTGGACATCAGTACCTAATCATCCCCAAGTACAATTAAAACATACCTAAGTTTGATCAGAGATGCCTTGCTACCCTTGAGGACTGTTGTTCGCCTCGTGTATAAGTGTAGCCGACAACCACGCCTCTTCAAACCGAAACACAATAATTGCTTCACGGAGGATTATGAAAGTGGCGGTGGTACCTCCCCGGACAAACTAAACCACCTGGTAAAAGTTGAGGTTGATTACCGATGTTTATTTGTTCATCGGCAGTGGTCATTTAGCACCAGGTAGTCATGTACTTATACGTATAGTACATCTGCTTTCTTCTACGTCTCTCTTAAATATCCATAAGAACCGATTATCATGAAAACAACGTTCAAACGAATTTACCTGTTTAATTTCGTTAGTACGACACAATTATAATCTTCAATTCGATCTGAATAATATGACGTGGGGCACTGAGAAATGGCTGAGGCCTGGAGATAAGGCTCATGATTCATTCGCATTTGACAGTGATGTGACAGAAACAGGATAAGTATCTTGTTATTATTTATAGGAAATGGTTTACTATGCACGAGTGTAGCTGAACACTACGTCTCCATGTATTCGTTGTCCCTTTCAGATCTAATATGAAATATTGTGATGAAAAGAGACAAAACAATTGGAAGCGAATATCTGAATAAATATTTATAGTAATACCTACGTGATGCAAAAACTTTGCACCCCTTTTTATAGATATTATGTACACGGAGGAGTGTGAAATTTGAGAGGGTTAAAGTTTATATGGAGAAGGAAAGCATAAGCATATAAGGCAGAAAGCTAATATTTTTATTAATATTGCGCTATAAATACTTTAATATAACATGATTACACACACTACCGCACACTTGACGCACATGTTTAAGCGTAAAGTCAGTTGTCAACCTGACAAGAGATTATTATCTGTCAACAATCATTCCTATACACATAGTTTATTTATTTAAAACAATATGTACAAAAAACGGTTTTTATTGTGCTTGAATTTCGAGGGCAAAATGACCACTAGTAATATTATGTGTTAAACTGAAATAACACATGATTATTAATACTAGTGTAGTTAAATTGAAATAACACATAATTAATTTTTATATTAATTATTAAATTATATTATTTAATAATTATAAAACTGTTAAATTATAAATAATTGAATAGCTAGTAGATAAAAAAATCGGACACAACTTTCTTGTTTTGCTCTTTTCAGAGCATAAAATTTCCTATTGTTTCATTTTAGTTTTTATGTTTATTTTTATTTAAATTATACTCTGGTTTCTTTTTATTTTGAGAAAGTACGTAATTTTCTGCACAATTTCTTTTAGGTTTTATTTTGTTTTATCATAAGATTGAACGAATTACAATATTTTATTTTGAATTTTCAAGCCATTTCAACCATTTTAAAACTCTTCTATTTTTTTCAAATGCCCGCTTTGAATTATTTTTGGTTCTACCAACTCTGTCATAGACGAGTAATAACCGAACCGAAAGGCTCCAAAAACTCAATGAACCTTGATTTTCTAACAGGCGATAATGAAAGGCGCACGGCAACACATGGAGCAGTGGCCAAATAGTTTTCTACGTGAGTGGCTCTCACGCAAGAGTTAAGCTCTCTCAGCCAGAAACAGGGACTCCATGGACTTTGTTTTTGTTTGGACACTTCCCTCTTTACAAATAAAGTCAGAAGATGAGTAGTGAAATTAAAAAGTAAAATTTTGCTTTACAAGTAATAAAATGAAGAGTAGAATATAATTTAGTTTAGGGTCTTGCAGTAATTGCGTTTTAAGTCTTATTACATAGTCATAGACATTTTGTTAAGGTAAGGGTTAACCAAACCAAGGTTTTGTTCAGGTAGAAAATACGTTGGAAACGGCTAAACTGATTTAAATATACTGAAGCACATACTCATAGTCCACATGATAGGGCGTTAAATTATTCAAAACATATATTTTGAATAATTTAACCTGCGATGACGGAAAATAAAATTACTGTCTTAGAGCTTCGGCATACAACATTCGGCATACAGCTTCGGCATACAACATCAAGTTTTATTACATTTTTTATTTTCTGTTACGAAGACTTAGCTGTCTGTTACCGGGCTGTGCAATTATGTGAAATTTTCACAGACGATGTATTTCTGATACCGCTATATTTACAAATACCAAAAAACGGAATAAAATATATTTTTGTGGTGGTCTACAGTGTGTAATAAATGTTTTATGTTAACATGATTAGTTTGCCGTGTTTTGTAGATATTGTACGGTACGTTTCGTGCTCGAGACTAACTCGCACTTGGCCGGTTTTTTAGTTTTTTTTTCCATAAAATCAATAGCTGTTATTGAATTATGTATTTTCATCAAGTGTCAACGTTCAAATTGGACAGTAACATTGTTTTAGTTCGACGCAAAATAAACTTGAAACTATTTAGTAATTATATTAATTAACTTACATTAAAATTTCTTTCCACAAAAATATATCCTCATCAAATAATGCTCACTCTAAAGTATCTGGGAGGTCCTAACACGAGTTATTGATTGAAGACATAAAAATTGTATTAAAAAGTACAGGTATACATACTGTTAGGTATTTACATAAAATCTTTTTATATATTAGTGAGAGATGACCCGCGCCCAACACAGCGACAATAAACATGTTTATATGTATAAAAATCTTGTGTTATGATGTATCTTCGGCTATCTGAGAAAGTACATATCCGATTTTAATCTTTTTTACGTATATGTAGTTGCTGTTAGCTTAAATGTACTTTACAGCATCACCGAGCGTTTAAGGCAAGCCAACTAAAGGCTCAGCTGGGAAAGAAGATCTAGGCTAGAAGGGAAGGGATGAGCTCATACGTTAGCTATTCGCTTCGATATGGGTCCATCCGCCTTCAGTGGGAATTGAGATGGTTTAAGCCATCTTTTTTTCCAACAGTGTGTTTACTGCTAATCAAAGGGCATCTGTGAGGCCCAATTTTGATTAAATGCACGTACTTACGTGTAACGTGGTCCAAGTTGAGAGATACGGAAGTAGACTCGCTTCAAACCTCAATTATTTTAATTTGAAATTTATCGTTAAGAAAAATGAAGGCGGAAGAATGTCTAGATCAGGGGTCGGCAACCTGCGGCTCGCGAGCTACCTGCGTTAGCCACCTTAGTACCAAGGTTTAGGCACGGAATTATCGATTAAAATTTAAGGGAGGAATGCTGCTGAAACTACAATTACTGCTTCCACCACTATTCACTAGATATTAAGGTGAGAGAGCAAAAGGTATGATCAATATCAGTAAAAATAAAACTAACAACTAATATTAACTAATATTATTGACCTGCCAGCTAGTTAAAAAAAAAAACAAAATATCTGCTTATAAATAAAAAAGGATTACCTACGTGGAAGCATTCCAGCAATTAAAGACAAGTAACAAGGTTGGTAAAATAAAATAATAAATAAAAAATATAAATTTGATGTTATTAACAACTAAACTAAAATACAATTATGAACAACTTATATAAGTAATATACAACTTAAAATTTACTAACTTGTAGTTAATATCTTCTTATAATTTTATTGAATGTTTGTAGTTTAATATTTGTGACTTTTCACAATTAATATTAAAAATTTTAAACAACGAAAAAAATACTCAAAACGGCCGCTTATGCGTCCTACTGAATTGTTTAATTTCGGTTTTCCGTAATTACTACTTACTTATTTATATTATAATTATGCATATTATTATTTAAAAAGTCGCCAAAAATTGTAGAATTTAATAAAAAACAGAACCGAATGTCTTAAAAAGATTTTGTTTGTTCTTTTTAAGTAAAAAATTCTTGGGTTCTTATGTTGAGAATTTTTAAGATGGGGAAAAAATCATTGAACTCGCGACACTGTTACCGACACATTGTATATAAGGATAAGTATATTGGTCCCGTTAACAGAAGAGTCGAGTTTGGGGTGAAATATATTGATAATTATATTATAATTAATTTAATAATGTAATAATAATAAATTAATTTAATTATTAAATAACAACCAAGTAAATTAACATATACACACGTAATTTTTCAAGTTTTTACTTCTGTCGGCAGGCCCGGAGTGCTACTGTTTTTTTTCTCAATTTATTATAACTTTTTTTTGCAATATGCATAAATTTATACCTGTATAGCTGATATTTTATACATGATATTTTATAGATGGTAATGTAGATACAATTTATAGAAGTATAATTATGTACGTACGTACGTAGTGAGCACAGACAGCAAATTTAAGATAAATAAATTAATTCTGAATTTATTTTTATTATCGAAGTCAGACTAGCTCTGGATGTACTGCCTAAATCCAAAAGATACAAGCCGTGACAGGTTTATCGATAACAGATAAAGGATTTGCCACTAAACGACCAGCAAAACATTATCGCACCAATCGAGTCTCGAAAATATACGGATAAAGTACTTTAAGCGCATTAATGGTAACGCAATCCATTGTTCCTTGCAAAAACATATAAACCAGTAATTAACCACGGCTTAGTTCAGTGACAAATAGAGATTCGCGCGCGTAACATCTTCTATCGCACACGGCTGTGCGGAGCCGGATTATTATTGTACAAATTAACCTGTGATGTATTTATTAATCGTTCGAGATTAGATAGTGTGAATTTAGAACAGATAAAGAAGATCGTGCAGTGATTATTGAAGGATTGAAGCTAGCTCCTGTTATTTATCGTGCGCCGCCAGTTCTGCGTCCAGTACAGAGTGACAGTCGTAAGATGCGGTCGCTATTCGTAAGCCAGTTCGCGCTACTCGCAACCTTACTTGCAGGTGACGTATTTATATCTTCAATAATCCTTATTGCTACTCACATACGAGTCATTTGAGCCTGAGTGACCGGTTCGTGTGTAAACATTTTGAATTCTTTCTCAAACATGCTTGTGCAGTTGCATTGTCTTGATAAGAAATCCGTTTGGCCCCTTCTGGGATTAACAATAGATGCTTGCCGATGTTTTAAAACGTGTCATGATAACGGAGTGTTTGTATAATTCCACATACGTGTTCGTTCAAAGTTGATTTCGATGTTTTTAATGCCTTAAACAGACAGATCGGCTTGCATTGAAATATTTAATGTTATCGGAAAACGATATTTCGTTTTTATCGATAATTTATCTTTTATGTATTCTTTATACACTTTTCTGTATATATTAAAATTTGAAGAAATGACACATACATTTACATAAACCGTTACCGCGTGATAGGTATAGGTATATATACGACAATGAATAAAGAAAACGTCTAGAAGGCGCCTGCGCCTGTTTTTCAACGGAGTGAAGACATGCAATTCGTGCTTATTCCCGAAGTGCGATGCGGATTCTGTATATTTGTATTTTATGTCCTACGCACACAAACCACCTACGTCATATCAACTTAATATTAAAACCTTGATATTTATTTGTTTTCCTTCCGTAACATTCAAATTATAGGGACAAACCATTTCATAGGTATTTGACAGCGCTTCTGAATAAGCAAGGACAACTGAGTTCATCTGGGGTCCATAATTACGTTGAGTTGTTATATTTAAGGAATGAGGTCTTTCAGGTAGTGCGAGTGGGCAAGCAACGCTAGTTAACCGTGATGTCGGTGGAGAATTCGAAGTGGTCGTACTGACGTTCTCTGCAGTCGAAGCATGTTACCTCGAAACCCCTCACGATGGAACTATTGAGTTCATACCGAACAATCAATCAAATGATAAGTACCAGCTCACAGAAGACAGTACAGGCGTGGCGCCATGTCGAGGGATTGTTCGGAATGTTCAAGAAACCGACGCTGGGCTTTGGACGCTCAATGCAGACACCGGCTCAGGGATTCGGTCACAATCCTACAAACTCACTGTGAACACCCCAACTACATCAACCACTACTACTACTACTGAAGGTTAGATTTTGGAAAGATTCTTAGTTTATTTGGAAAATTGGCAAGACAAAGGATCTACATTTAAATTTCACGTACGCATAGCTACATTTTGACGTCCACTCAAGGAAAAAATGTGATAAATCACGTATCTGTATTGATAATTTTATTATGCACCTTAATGTTTACATACTCAACACTGATTTACGAGTATGGTATTATCTTTTCTTAAAATATTCAATTCCAATGATGTTGCAAGAAATAATGAATAAGTTTCGTCCATCTCATCCTATTATTTTGGTATAGGCTTGATCATTCTTATTATAACATAAAATATGACGATACTATAAACGCAAAATATCAGTAAAACTCACCTTGTGGTCGATTAACATATATAATATTTCATTAATTATAACTAATAATTAATTTGTTAAATTAATATTTTCCGTATACTTACTGGCCCGGCAAACATTGTTCTGTCATATAAATTATAAAATTGCGACTAGAAAATAAGGGGTGGAAGGTAAGAGGGTGAAAAAAAAAGACCTAAAAATAATCACCCTGGATAGTGGGGCCACCCTTATCAGATATATATATCAGTGGGCCCTAGATAATAAACGTATAAAAATAGCCAACGACATATGACGACATTGAGATTTTTATATATATCACGAAATAATATTCATTTAACAAAATCATTATTAATTAGACTTATTTGGACAATTCGACTGCGTGAGAATTATTTGTAAGTGGAAATAATTACGATTAATCTCCATTAAATACCCATGAAGAACCGCATAAAATAATACACAAACAGAAAATACATAGCGTAAAACGTACTAGAGAATCTCGTAGAAAAATTAGTATTTTTAACGTATTCTAACATTTACCTGTTATATGTTTAACAGTTACCATATGGGCGTAATTTATTTAACATTTTCATTACAGTAGTTTTCCAGTTGTAAAATGGAACCGCTCCTCAGTATTGTCCAAAAATTCCACAGTTGCGTTAATGTCGTTATTTGACAATGCATTAATGGATGGACGATGGATTTATAAAACGCTTTTAGCGTAAATAACAAAAAAAAAGAAAAACTATCAAGGTATACGAATTAATTCACCATAAACTTAAACATACTATTTTTATATATACGTGGTCTACTCTTTTATATTGTCTGTGGAAAACAATAGTATAATGTCTAAGAATACTTGGAATTCATTTCCCCATTGCCATTGATTGCTTAACCCTGCATAAAATGTAGAAAATCTAGAATTAATATTGCAGTAACTATTAATATATACTGCTAGAGATAACTAGAGATAAATGTATCTATTAATTAAACAGTAATTATCATAATGCGACATTGCTATATTTGTTTAAGATGTGAAACAAACCTATTCATTTATATGCGTCCGATGAGCTAAGATATTAATCTTAAAATAATGGTCGAAATTCAGAACCTTTTATTTATTACTAGCGGACCCAACCCGGCAGATATTATTCTGCCAGCATAAATTCCTGTAGGGACCGTGTAGTTATCTATTCATATAAAATGCTTTGTCCTGAATGACTAACTAACGGATCAACGCACAGTCTAAACTGCTAATCGTAGAGACCTGAAACTTTGTAGGACGTAGGCATCAGATACGAAAGGATTTTCCGAAATTTTACCCCTAAGTTTGTATGGGAAAACATAATTCTTTGGTCCAATCTACTTCAAATTATAACATTCTTATAGAATGGATGGAATACGTATTTCGTATCATATTGAAACTCATCGCCTAACGGGGTTAAAAGGGGTACAATTATAATTTATATTGCAGAACAACGTTTTTCGAGATTTAGTCCGGGTTAAAGTCCTATGATATTCCCAATCTACAAATTATTATCTCTGCACGTTAAATTACATATGTAACTTATTATGATAACCTGAAACCATGTTGCCCGGTATATTGCTATGTTGCTATGCGCATATACTCATACATATATCCAGACTACAAAGCTTTCTCTTGGAAATCATTTTCCCACATTTGACGTCGCCAAAACGTTGGTAGAAACTGATAATATTAGAAAAAGAAATTAGCAGTTTTTAAATTTTTTTTATTATTTTTTTTTCTCTCATTTTATTTTCGTAAGAACCTTCCTCGTTGAAGTGCGAAATTGTGAGAAAATTATCCAAATCGGCCCAGCCATTCATGAGTTTTGCGCTTAGCAACACATTGAGCGATTAATTTTTATTTATATAGATAAGGTATTCAAATAGACTTAATGAACGTGATATAACCTACGGACTTATGATTACCTTTTCTACCGGTTAACGTAATAGGAGGGAAGAAGCGCATAGAAGATAGAAATATTTTTTTCCAACGATAGAACTCTATTTCCAACGTGGTCCCTGTTGTGACCATGTTTATGTCCTTCAAAGAACACTAACAAGACTTGTAACGACGTCATTTTTATATAATAATATATGTCGTTAACCCAGTAATTAAATATCTCTATATTTAATTTTCTATGACACTGCCCTGTGTCCATTTATAAACGTATATTCAAATTTGTTGATTTCTCACGACGTTGGATATTACTTGTCTCATAAATATTTAAAATAGGTCTATCTTGGTCTTCATTATCAGCGTTTCTAGTAAACTAGTTTGTGGCAAACTAATTCGAATGACTCGTTCGTAGATACAAACACACCGAATATAATTTGGTTCCTTCAAATAAGTTCTGACCTCCTTTTCCAAATACTGTTAAATTTTTTTTTGTGCGAATATATTGGTTCAAACTAGGAACACTATGTAATGTTGATGTTTACGAGTCAAATAGTTTTATTTTTATTTTTTTTTTACGTCGGAAAAATGCGCACGCATACCCGCCGCCCTA
>DWNR01003982.1:0-11274 GCA_018250455.1 Polygonus leo
CCACGCCTCCAAACCGAAACATAACAATTGCTTCACGGAGTATTATGACGGTGGCGGTGGTGTCTCCCTGGTATAACTAGTTCTTCCACCTGGTAGACAATGGCTGCAATTTGGATTTTTAAATTTGAAAATTTTAAATTTCGCAAAACGGAGTTTCAGTTGATATTTGTCTGGGTCAGAAACAAGAAACCCCATCATTATTCGTTGAACTCGATCTGTAACTGCGCAGTAGGTATTTGCATTTAAAAACAATGACACGGATTTTGGATCTAGGACATATCTATCTGTTTACTTGTCTGCTGTTGAGAAACAGAACTAAACCGATTTCACTTTTTTATCGTAATAAGGAAGCATGCAGTCCACCTGATGGTAATGGTCACTGCCGCCCATGGACATCAGTAATCATACCAAGCACAATTAAATCATACCTCACATATGCGTTGCTACCCCTGAGTCAATGGTACCTACTTGGGGATGACTATTAATGTCGTCGTAATCGTTATTAAAATAGGAGATAACTTACGGCACTTTTGCGATCATACTGGCAGTTTCCACACATTTTAGTTCAGAATGTATAATCATGGTATAATATCGAATGATGCCTTTTTGTATTGGAATGTTTTTTGCTTGCAACAGGTTGTTTATAGACGTGGTAAGCGCTTTGAAACAATCTTTTATTTCTAGCTTTTTGTTATTTTGTATTGTTGCGTGGTAATTAGTGAAGTTAACAAATTAGATCCGCAGATACGGATCTGAATACGGATTTTTGGTGCCAAGATCCGGGGATATGGATACGGATCTTAACTTTCTTACTCAATCCATGGCGATGCGTGTGACCTTGATAGTTCTCGCCACTTGTTTTCGTTCGTCTTCTATTAAACTTAAGTGCAAAAGTACAGTTTTACTTACACGTACCTAAGAAAGAGCTTTCAGTGAATATAAAATAACTCTGTGTAGAATTTCATCTTTGTATTGAAAATTAACAAGGTTAAAGATCTGTAAAAGATCCGTTAAAAATGTAAATGTCTATAAAAGATCTTTTACAGATACAGATACGGATATGGATCTTTTTTCTCCCTCGGATATGCGACACATCACTAGTGGTAATACACATTCTGTCAAATTTAATTATAATCAAATTTTATTTTTAGGTTTATACATATACAGGGTTCCTTAAGTGTTATTTGTTTCTGTTTGTAAACATTTTATAACAAAACAATTAGGTCTGCACACGTCACTCAAAACAAATACAAAATCGCCAGCCCTGTGTAATTGTTGAGGTTATTGGAGTATAAATAATGAGAATAGCTCACAAATCGCACACCGGCATCAATTAAGCTACGATAGTCGCTACTGTAACACTCGGATAGGAATACCTACTCCGACAGATATAATAGCTACTAGTACTCTATCCACAGATGATAGGAATAACAGCTCTTCTGTAATACTCGGATGGGAATAGTAATTACTAGTATTAGCTTACCACAGATGATAGAAACAAGAAGATATGTTGAGGTTTCAAAATGAACTATGTGCAAATTATTGTATGCAAAGATTTTTCCACACATTTTAGTTTAGAATGTGCATATTTTACTTTTTTCTTATTGTAAATCTATACTAATAATATTGTTTGTCTGTTTGCTTGAGCGCGCTAATCTCAGGAACTACTGGTCCGATTTGAAAAAAAATGTCAGTGTTAAATAGCCCATTTATCGAGGAAGGCTATAGGCTATATAATATTACGCTACGACCAATAGGAGTGGAGTATCACCGAAAAATGTTGCAAAAACGGGGAAAATTTGACCCACTCTCTCTTATATGTCGCAAATGAAGTTGCGCGGGTTAGCTAGTTATATTATAAAATCTATGATCATTTTGCGCATATCCAAGCGCCTATCTCGAAAGCATGTCTTTACATTCTATAATCTATGGTAATATGATTATTCCTGACTTGTATCCAATCTTGGACAGGAAACAAACTAATGTAATCTGTTTGGATTTGCTTGTTGGAATATATGAAGGATGTTTTATAGACCTATTCTGCTTTACATGAATTTGTATTAGTGTTTGGGTACCGTGACTTTTTATTGATATAAACCTGGGTCTTAAAAGTCCTTGGCTCAACCTAAGTCTTTGAATTTTTGAAGTTAAGCTATGATTAGAATTTAATTAACTTCTTTAGGGATAGAAAACCACAGGAAACTTACTGGATGTGCAGAAGTTATCTAAAGTGTGTGTTATCTATCCCAATTCCCGTCATAGTCTAAATCCTCTTCATAGATTCCTTGTTATTAACTATTTGACAGGAGATCTTAAGATTTTTGAAGTTTTCTCACGAAAAGAGACTACATTCAGCTGTGTATGTTTCACATTCAACGCTATAAATCTATTTATAACTTTACTGTTAAAATATCCTTGCAATTTTAACACTTCGCACTTTGAATGAATCATAACATTTGTATATCAAACTAGCTGGGTCCGCGGCTCCGCCCGCGTGGAATTCGGTCCGAATTCATATGATCTAGTTCCGAAATAAAAGTAGCCTATGTTACTCCTTATTTCATCACCTATCTGCCAGTGAAAGTTCCGTCAAATCGGTCCAGCCGTTCCAGAGATTAGCCAGAACAACCAGACAGATAGACATTGTAAAAAATGTTATTTTGGTATATGTACCATGTATACATACATAGGCATTTAGTAAAAAGCAGTTATTTTTATATTACAAACAGACACTTCAATTTTATTTATTTATATAGATATTGTAGTACAAATTGAATCGAAATGAACTACAAATTGAAACATCTCAACGTGGATTGTGGTGGTGAAACGTATTCAACTATTGAATGTTGTAAGTCATTGAAGTGTTGGGAACTAACGCTCTTGAATATTTGTATTGGATATGGTATAATAAATAAATAAATATGAGAGTACCCACTACGCTTATTGTATACTAGTGTTTTGTGATCAATATTTATTTTAATACAAATTGAGAAAAAGAGAGAGAGAGAAAGAGAGAGAGAAAGAGAGAGAGAAAGAGAGAGAGAGAAGTTGAAACGTTTCTAAGCGTATTGTAGAGGTGAAACCTTTTTAACTAATGAATGTTGTAAGTCATTGAAAATCACGAGTTATAATGAGTGTGTAAAGTCGATCAGTATTCTTAATGGTGTAAATCCTTTCCATTCTGATAAGATTTTTTTTTGATACGACATGATTAGTAGGTACTTAGAGATTCTTATAAATTTTCTCTCTAAGAAAAGTCCCTTGTGTCTCACAAGGGACTTTTCATACTTAGTAGGTATATAAAAATAGTAGTAATCTCTCATTTGATGCTATAAATTATTAATAACTTAGCGGTTAAAATTCTTACTATTTTCACTTTATAAATAAATCCTTACTATTGTATATTTACATCAGTTGTATTGTATTGTAGTGGTGAAACCTATTCAACAATTGAATGTTGTAAGTCATTGAAGTGTTGGAAACTAACGCTCATGATATTGTGTTGAATATGGTATGATAAATAAATATGAGAGTTCCTACTACGTTTATTGTATACTAGTGTTTTGTGATAAATATTTGTTTTAATACAAATTGAGAAAAAGAGAGAGAGAAATTGAAACATTTCAATGCGTATTGTAGTGGTGAAACCTTTTCAACTATTGAATGTTGTAAGTCATTGAATCTCTTGGATATTTGTGTTAAATACGACATAATTGAACGAAATTGGTGCTCACTACAGTCGGTTCTAACTTGGTATTTCTTGATTTTCCGAAATCTAAGGAGTAGAGGGATTTAATTAACACACTTTAATGGTAGAAAAACATGGAGGGAAAATCACAAGTTATAATGAGAGTTATAATGAGTCGATCAGTATTCTTAATGGTGTAAATCCTTTCCATTCTGATAAGATTTTTTTTGACACGACATGATTAGTAGTACTTAGAGATTCTTGTAAATTCACTCTGTAAAAAGGAACACAGGGGACTTTTCATACCTAGTAGGTACATAAAAAGTAATAGTTCATTTGATGCTATAAATTATTAATAACTAAGCGGTTAAGATTCTTACAATTTTCACTTTATAAATAAATCCTTACTATTGTATATTTACATCAAATAGAAAATGTAGTAAAAATTGAAAGTGGTGGTGAAACCTATTCAACTATTGAATGTTGTAAGTCATTGAAGTGTTGGAAACTAACGCTCTTGAGTATTTGTGTTGGATATGGTATGATAAATAAATATGAGAGTACCTACTACGTTTATTGTATACCAGTGTTTTATGATAAATATTTATGTTTTAAAGTACTTTACTACGGCTCGTTTATGCATTGGCTTCTGCCCTCGGCTTTGTGTGTGTTAATAATGTTTGTTATAAAAATAATTTTATTAGCTTGGTTCTCATTAGAGATAGTTTGACCTAAGTATTTGATTTTTGAAGTCAGAGGCATATTAGGATTTAATTAATGTGCTTCAAGGGAAGTAAAATATCAAAAGAAAGTTGTAAGTTAAGACATTGTAAAGTTGATTTACCCGTCATGGTCTAAGTCGTTCCCATTTTCTGAAGGATTTTCGTAGATTATCTCTAAGAAGGCACACAGAGGCGTTTTCATACTTTGCATATTTTTCATTTCACAAAATGGAGAGCCTCCTTCTTTTTTGAAGTCGGCTAGAAAGAAGGAGATTCTCCGTTGCTCCGTCTCCGTCTCCGTAGCTCATTCAATACCATTATATTTATTTACCTTTACCGCTAGAATATCATTCCTATTTCCACGATATGAATGAATCGTTACAATTGTATAGGTAGATATTTATATCATATAGGAAATGCTGCAATATTGAATATGGCATGATAAATATGTAAGTACTACGTTTTTGTGTAATAGTGTTTTGTAATAAATATTTATGTTTTAAAATAGTTTACCTCGCGTAGATTGTTTTACTGTTTTGTATTACACTTTAAAGAGGTTATACAGTAGTATTCAACCAGTGGTAATCAGACCACTAATGTTCTACGATAGTACCCGAATCAAAAGAGAGAAATCCTCAGGCACATCAAATAATAGGTATAATTTTATGAGTGAAAACTTCTAGAACAACGATGTGCAGGGTTAAATGCTTGAAAGCGCGTCAGAGCCATATTTACGCTTAAGGTACTGCAAAATAGTCTATAACTTCTTAACGAGCAAACTCAAACCGTGTTAACAATTTACCAATTATTACGTCGTTTTGTTCTTGTGCACCGCTCACAAGAACCAACTGAACGCGCTCAGCAACAGTGCTGCGTCCCAAACTTCACCCTTCGCGCTCTCTTTCACGCATCGATGCGCCGTATCGTAGTATACAGTTCAGCACACCAGTAGTCACTGATAGAAAAATCGCTATACGGCGTCAAGCATTACTCTAAACAACTTGTGTTGACCACTTTATTGTGGTTGTTGACTGTGGTTGTTGTAGAAAATTAAATTGTATTCTTAATTTCAAATCTTGACATTGCGTTAAAAGTGTCTACCACTTGCTTCAAGAGATAAAGAGACGGACGAACGGACAGCAAAGTCTTCGTCAAGTCCCGTTGGTATTTTTAGGTACGAATTTACCTACGGTAGGCTGAAACCTTCTAAGCACTTGAGCCAAATTAGCAATTAAAAAAAACATCGGCGAGCTATTAACTACCGAAAAGGTGGCTTCTTCAAAAAAAAGAGGACCAAGCAAATAATTAGGCCACCATGTGTTTAGCCGTAAATAAAGTGTTAGCGCCATCTATACAATTTACCTTTCCGACCAATTTGTTGTCGTACTGTCCATAGTTATACATATTGTGTTAACATTTTAAATGTGTAGCTATTACGGTTCAAGAGACCCAGCTATGTGACAGACGGATGGACCCAGATTTCGTTAATTCTCTTTATGTACGGAGCCCTAAAATATCTATTACTCCCCTGAACGTCATAAGGTTCAGCGCTAATGTCATAAGGATCAGCGCCATCTATCTCACGAATTGATAACTCCAAACCAAGAAGTACGGCTCGGTTCAATAGCGTCTGTAAACTGATACTCATGCGTCAGGCACGCCCATAAACCTAGGTTTATTATGAGGAATGCTTCAGTGCCGTTTAATGACCGTCTTTACGTTTCACACGATTTTCTCAAAGTCGCTTTGAGGTTTTGACTTTACGACCACAGCAACAAATTCGTGATGCAATTGTTGCATCATTTGTTCTGAATGACAAGTTTTCTAGACAAAGGCGGTATCTTCGACGCATGTAAGGCGGATCAAAGAATTTTTAATTAATTTATTACTAAAGACCCTACTAAATATTCGTTGGTGTGTGCACACTTAAAGAAGTAAGTACTTAAGTATAGCCTGCAATTTACCACACGGTTACTCCCGACTAAGATCGACTTCTATCTGAGACTAGTTACAATATTTGTAACCAATCTCAGATAGAATTTACTAACTTTACGTAAATTTGATCACTGATGCGAGCTCTGAGGTAGGAAATCTTCAGGAATTCTACTTCTGACTAGCCATCGTACATTTACAAACGGAAAGAAAATTGCTAATAAACAAATGCTAAATCATATTAAGGTAAGGTAAATCCACGTTAGGATTAGGACGAAGTAAGATAAGGTAAATCCATTTTAAGACGAACCATATTAAGATAAAACAAACCACCTGTTTTAGGCAGCGTTAAACAATCAACAGCTTTTGAACTATTCGTGACATTTTTTCACAGTCTCAATTTGAAAATGGGTAATACCCAAGTATGTCTTCACGCAGACACGACGTATGAACCATCCTTCAGGCTTTTGAAGTCCACTGTACGGTTTCCAGGTGGTTTGTCTCTGAGTTCAGCAATTCAGACATGCACGCACGTATGTACTTCAAAATAAGCTGAATTTACATTCGATTAACGTAGCGTCTCCCATCTTATAGATAGACGTTACATTTCCAATATTGGAAGCTTGCGAAACGGTACATTAGAGAAGAGGATCGGGCGCGGGTGACATTGATTGACGCAGATGATGTGTAGACGATCCCCTGATACCCAGCTAATCGACTCTCATCAATATTTATATCCACAAGTCCTTCATGCAAAATATACGCACAGACTTTTTTTTATTTACACATTTTTTTTTGTTTTCAACTTGTAAAACAACTGATTTTGTATAAAATTTCTATTTGCGAGTAGCAAAACGCATTGTTAGCTTTAAACATCAATTGATCTCCTACCAATTGACCACCTACCTACATTGTAAACTGTATGAAGTGTACCACATATCAAGTATTTTTTATCATATAAAGTTAGCAAACGGGCAGGCAATCCAAATTATGGTAAGTGGTTTATGAAGCACATAATATGAAATGTTGCAATACGGTACATTTGAGAAGAGGATCGGGCACGGGTGACATTGATTGACGCAGATGATGTGTAGACGATCCCCTGATTCCTAGCTAATCGACTCTCATCAATATTTATATCCACAAGTCCTTGAGCAAAATATATGCGCACACACTTTTTTTTATTTACACATTTTTTTTGTTTTCAACTTCTAAAACACCTGTTTTTTATAATGTTTCATATTTATATCTATTTTATGCCTATTATAAAGTCTATTTGCGAGTAGCAAAACACATTGTTAGCTTTTAGTGTCATTTAATCTCCTACCAATTGACTACCTACCAATTGACTACCTACCTAAATTTCACAACTGTATGAAGTGTATCACAGGTCAAGTATTTTTTATCATATAAAGTTAGCAAACGAGCAGGCAATCCAAATTATGGTAAGTGGTTTATGAAGCCCATAATATGAAATGTTGCAAAAACGTACATAAAAGAAGAGGATCGGGCGCTGGCGACATTGATTGACGCAAATGATGTATAGACGATCCTCTGATACCCAGCTAATCGACTTTCATCAATATTTATATTTAATTTTGTTTACTGCCTTCTTCCCGATGGGCGTTGTTGTTGGTTATACTTGCAAACGAGGCGAACATCTTAGTCCTCAGGGACAGCAACTCATATGTGGTCAACCTCAGGTACTATAAAATCATACTTGGGAATTATTACTAATGTCCATGGGTGGTAATGACTACGTACCATCCGGTGGACGGCATGCTTTATTGCTATCCTTATACGATTAAAAATGCATGGAAATAGCAAATGGTATACATGCCTCTGAGGTGACAATTTACAATGTTGAAACTACCAAAATACCTTCTTTTCGAAGCATATGAGATGTTCCACGTGTCATGTATTTTTTAATCGTATACATCGTAACGTACTGCTGCCCTTAATATGGAAGGTTGCAAAACGGTACATTTGAGAAGAGGATCGGGAGCAGGTGACATTGATTGACGCGATGATGTATAGACGATCCCCTGATACCCAGCTAATCGACTCTCATCAATATTTATATCCACGTTTTGTTTAGTGCCTTTCATGTTATCTTTGAAAATGATGGTACTGTAGTGTTCCTCTGCAACATGTACACACTAGCTGATCTGAAAAACATCTGCTAAAGTAACAAATTTTGTAATGTTTTCGATTTCGACGATTCGGCGACTAAAGTTTCGGTCATGACATCACCGAACCATTGGCATTACGCGGCGTCTTGTTAAACGACTGACGTAATGGATCCCATTGAACAACACACGCCGAACTTTCGACGACAATGACGTGGCCTTATAAATACCTTTTATGCCTTGTTGCATAAAAGTGTTTCGATGGAAGGTTCGGTGCTGTGTCATACGCAAAGTGATTTTGACTGATGCAGTCTCAACATTGAAGGCCGCTTATTTCTATAATCTTTTGCAGTGATGAATATTTCCAGAAATTAATTATTCTTATCTGAAAAAATATATTCTGAAAATTAATACCTTAGCTTCTTGAAAAGATTTGGATCTTCATTAAAGTTACGAGTCCAGTAAAAGCGACATTCATGTAATGTATTTTGTGTTTTACGTGCTATCCGCTTGTAGATATCCTTTTGAGAGTTTTTTGATCATCAAATAAATAAAAATCACATGTCACAGTGGTTGTTATCGAACTCCTCCGAAACGGTTCGGAATCCTCATCGGTTAGGTTTGCTTTTACATTTCTTTCGTATCCTATATCGTTTGCGTATCAGGAGGATTCATTCGGCAAATTCATATTTTTAGATATCTTTCCGAAGTGCTATATCATAGGGTTCTTTAAACATAGTGCTAACGGGGCTCTTCCTCAAAACCGACGATACATAGGTGTCCCACTTTATGTTGCAAATGACCACAGCCGAGTACCATTCCATCAGGTGGCCGCCTGCCTTCCGTTAAATAAATATACATAAAAATTACCTTTTCAAACCCTTTTACTGGAGCAGGGCCTTTACGTACACATCTCTTAAAGATCTAATTTAACGGGGTAGCCAAGAGAGATGCCTAAAAAGATTAAATTAAATATTAAAAACCTGTCAAAAGGGTCGCCTTTAGCAACTAGAGTTAATTTTATCCCGGCGTTCGTACCTCTGGGTGCATTTATAATTAAGCTGGGTACCATTACCACTTTGTCGGATTAGCAAGAGGCCTTCAAGTAATTTTAAAAATGTTTTCATAATTGTTCGCCACAAACCTTGCTGCGTAATAAGCAACGTCTTAATTTTATGAAAGTATAATTTAAAAAGAGAAATGATGTTAATTTCGTTTCTCTTTTTAATTTTGCTTTTGAAAATATAACTAATTTAAAATATCTCAATATATAAAAACATGCTGTCACGATGTTCGTTCACTCCAAATCCAAAATTAATTTTATTAAACATTAAGCCGGTTTTGATGAATTTTGTACATATGTATTTACAACTAAGTCCAACTTCAGAGATGGGACTATTAATTTATATCTCAACTAGCTTCCGCCCGCGACTTCGTACGCGTGGAATAGTTACTTTGGGCTAACGCTAACTTTAACCCGCGACTTCGTTCATATAGGTGCGTAAGTACTGGGTCTTATTACCGTTTACGCAGCGCACGCAGCGGAAACTCTCAATAAGAAAACATCCCCCGATTTTAAAACATTCTTAATTGGTGCTCCGCTCCTATTGGTCTTAGCGTGATGATATGTTGCCTATAGACTTCCTCGATAAATGGGCTATCTAACACTGAAAGATTTTTTCAAATCGGTCTAGCAGTAATCTTGAGATTAGCGCGTTCAAGCGAACAAACAAACAAACTCTTCAGCTTTATGATATTAGTATAGATTAAAGATTGTCGTTAATTTCATTGTTTTCCTAGTCACAATTATTATAACGATACCTATTTAAACCTTAATTTGCAACAAATATGTCTCCTTCAGGAATTAGATGTCAACTTTGAACGCACGAAGTTATTTACGTCCAAAGTTTCGAGCGTTTCCAAACTCCGAACCTAACATTAGTCCAAAGATACACCAATTGTAGTCAGTGCACGTAGACTCTCCAGAGACTGATTTCATAAAATCAAGTATTAAAACTTTTATTGTTCTCCTTTGTTACGTAATTGACCCACCTGATGGTAAGTGGTTACGGCTGCTTAACATATCTTTGAAACATTTTGGATACTATTACCAGGATATTTACCAGGTGGTAGATTCGTTTAGTTTGACCGGGGAGTTACCACCGGCACCCTCATAATCCTCCGTGAAGCGATTGATTGTGTTTCGGTTTGGAGAGGCGTGGTTGCCGGCTATACTTAAACGCGAGGCGAACATCGTAGTCCTCAGGGAGCAACGCATCTGTGATTAAATTCAGGTATGATTCAGTCGTACTTGGGAAACATTACTGATGTCCATGGGCGGTAGTGTCCACTTACTGTATGCCTGTTTGCTACCTTTATACCATAAAAAAGAGCGAGTTAGTATCGAGTGCCAAACGGGCACGGTTCTGGCATGCTCGCCTAGCTTCTTCCACTTTCATAACTCTCCTCATACAAACACGCCGATTTCCGTAGTATATGCCCATGTTTTATTTGGTCACAAATGCTTCCTGAGGACAAATATGGCCGCCTTTTGTGTAAATGTCACAGGAATTGTCTCCTACGGGAACTAGAAGTCAACTTTGAACGCACGAAGTTATTTACGTCCAAAGTTTCGGACGATGCCAAACTCCAAACTAAACGTAGCACAAAGACACATAGACTGCCAAGTGGTAGAACTCATGTAGTTCGACCGGGGAGGTACAACGGCCACCCTCATAATCCTCCGTGAAGCAATTTATTGTGTTTCGGTATGGAGAGGCGTGGTTGCCGGCTATACTTAAAC
>DWNR01003983.1:0-11274 GCA_018250455.1 Polygonus leo
GGAATGCCCCGGTGGTTCGGACATGTTGAAAGAATGACGGATGAAAGGTTACCAAAACAGATATACAATGGGAATGGGGATGGATGTAGATACTGAGGGAGATCCAGACTGACATTTCATGATCAAATTGAGGAGAGTTATGAATGTGGAAGAAGCTAGGCAAATACAGTATAGGTATGTTATTATACTCTTTGGGCAACTATGTCAGAACCGTGCCATTTAGCACCCGATACTCTCTGCCTACCCCGTTAGGGATTTGGCGTGAAGATATGTATGTATGTATTGAAGGTAAAGAAAATTATATTCACATGTAATGAAAAATATGTAATGTAAATAAATAATGTCAACTATTTTGATTCATTTCTATTAAACAGTATATTTTATAGTACATTCATACTATAAACATTCTTATTTGAAAAGAAAACCACTAACATTGGACAGATTGCTACATACTTAACTAAAAAAAATCAATCCCAATCTTTTTGTATTTTCCCGCCCATGTCTCTACCAAAAATAATTAATTTCTTGCATATAGAGACGTGCAAGGCATAAGCTTTGAATACATACAGTTAAAATTGTACAATTCTAGAAAATTCTTCAATGTTGTAATCTTTGACTTTCTTTATTAATGGGCAAAACTCTCTGATAATAATGGCAACATGGCAAATAATGGCAACAAACATTTTTTATTGTATAAATTTTTTATATATAGAAATTTGGACATTTCAATAATATTACGTAATAATTTTATATATCTGTGTTCTTTCCATACATGTTAATTTTAATTAATTTATACTCAGGTTAAATTTATAAAAACCATTCTACTGTTTCTCCATAGAATTGTAAACCACCTTGAAATTATATAGAAAAGAAACTAATAATACCACAAAAATTTAAAGTTAATAGGAAAAAGATGGAATAAGATTATTTTAGTTTCTTATAACATTATGCCTTTTTACTCTAAACGTTACAGTACAGAATATATTAAATGTTAAAACGATTTAATTTTTGTAAAACAAAATTTATTTTAATTACAATGATATTAAATTACTTTTTAGTTTATTTTGAACGCACTCACAGCAAGCAAAAGCAAAACTTTAAAAAGTAATGAAATTGCCTATGACCCTCAATTAAAAAAAAGTAAAACATAGTACCATAGTTAGGAATCGTTTATAATCTTTTAATATTTTTTATGGTAAATAAATAACATTAACTTAAATTATTTCCTCAAAAATAATAATAAATATTTTAAATAATTTCTTTTGGCAACAGTTCTTAATTCAGTAAATTAACATATCATTCTAAAATAAAAGTATCATCACTGACCGGATGTACCAGGTACTTCGACATGTTTCGTGAAACCCCCCGTTGTTTTGTATCAAGAAAATGCAATGGCCGCCATCTTCGACTCTTGTGAATGTTTTGGTCGTAGTTTCGGACTTTGAGGCCTATTTCATATGTGCTATGAAATTACTTGATGGAAATTGTTTCGCTACTTCATAGGTGTTATTAATTTGTTTTCAAAAAGGTTAGTACCGTATTTCTTATGCATTTTCCATAAAAGTGTTTACATCTGGATTTCGAAGCATAACTATTGTGATGTTGTCATTTTCCTTAGTTATGAAGTGTTTTTATTCTCATTACGTTAATCAGTTAACGAAATATTGGTTAGTTGTGTCATTATTATGATACTAAACATTCATAAATATACAAACCTCATTTTCGTGTGTACTTATATTTCTCACTTCTTTGTTACTAAGCGGAATCGGTCTTAGTATTTTATTACGTTGCTTAGCAATATTGTTATAATACTTTCATAAAGTTATGTGATATTTATCGGTTCTAGGTTAGTGTTTACTTTTTGATGTTTAGAGACATTTCAGTTTTCGTGCTACAATAATGGCGGCAGTGGATTTTAACCTATCCGCGTATTTAGTGATTTCTTACTTTTCCCAAGCATTGATGTTGATTTATTTTGGTGATATCCCTTATATTTTCCCGTAGGAAGCGAAATAATGTGATTTTCGATTAGATTTGTGGAACAATGACCCCGACTGTCATATTGTATTTTGTGGACTAAAAATATTTTTGTAACGCTGATATGATCGCGAGCCATGAGAAACGTGAAGACGGATGGGTAAAAAGTCGATTTTCGATTGCAGTCACATGAAATAAACTCGGGAGGGCAGGGTGCACTCCGGCAGATCATCTCGGGTTTGACCCAAGATGATATTCCAAGAATGTCAACTACTTCAGAGTATGAACCAGTGGCCCAACAAGTGAGTACCACTCCTATATTTTCCATATAAAATCTCATACAAATCTCTCATACACTTCTGACACGTCTATGACCTTGTGACACCTGTAAAATGCATATTTTATGTTGTTTTCATGTCAAAAATGCACTTGTTTATGTCAATTTCGCTTTAGTTCGACTAAGCGCATATTTCTCATCCCAAAACATGCTTATTTTCACCCTAAACCCACATTGTACATCAATATTTCACCTCTATAAACTAATCTTTGCCATGTCATAAATGTTCTTCATTTATCAACAAATTATTGTGATACTAAATACCTTAGGAAATATAATAGCCTGTCGACTAACTATACATATTGCATAGTTCACAAATAAAGTTTTAAAAGAATAATGTTGTGTTTATTAAACCTTATACATTAGTTTTTACTATAGTTAGTTTTAACAGGTTAAAATATTGGTAAGTGCAGAGTTACACTTGTAAACTTTGATATTATTGTACTAAGGTTGTTCAAATGCATATATACAAGTTCAAATGCTCTTTTTAATGTGTATTGAAATATGTAAATGTGCTCTGTTTATGTAATAAATTTATTAGTATGAGAAATAAGTAGGCTTTAGTTATACTAATGTTAGTATGAAGTAATGATGATGAATGTAAAAATCTGTTGTTTTAAGGTAACTTTTTATATCTTAGCAATGTTTGACAGTTATATCTATATATGCTTCTTAACAGTGTATTTTAATACATGTATATTTCTTGTTATAGGATTACGGGCCGGCCACCTCCAGTGAGAACATATATGAGCGTTTGCTGGACCGTCAATTAACGAATACTATGGATGTACCTAGTGTGAGAACCCCTGTATTACGGGCCGTTCCAGTTTCACCGACTCAGGGGGATCCTGAACCAGATTCCACAAATCCTGAAAGCATTATTCAAACAATTCATAAAGTAGAAAAAGAAGTAGAATATCACATTAGCGAGAAAAGGTGTGATGCAGAGATGTCTGTAGATTCCCTATCCAGGATTGTCCGAATAGAGGACACTACCCTAGAAAATGTGGGACGCATTGCCTATCCAATTATTCAGGAAACTGATGATTCTGGTGATAGTAACTATGTAGAGAATGCTGCTACCTTAATCCAATCACCGTTAAATACAGCTATAGTCCAGAATGTTTCTAAGCTTCCTCAAAACTTTACGATTAATGTTGATGCTGCTGTAGGTAACATTACAGCTATACAAAATGTATCTCAAGAAGTTGGAAACCAAACTTTGTGGCTACCTACAATACTTGCAACCAGTGCCGACACAAAACATGAAGAAGACAGACCACCAAGTGTCTCACAGATTATTATCACAAGTGAAAGCTATGTCAATGATACCAGTCAAGCTGGAAGAAGAACAAATATTATTACAGAGACAAGTTATATTAGCAGACCTAAAACTTCTAAAGTCCAGATTCTTAGCAACATATCCCTTCCGAAGAATTCAAATTATTCACAACAATATTTAGCTCAGAGTAAAGAAATTACAGCACCAATGTATGGTACCCCGAATCATGTGTACAAGCTTAGTACGAATGTTGTATCACAAAAGCATATGAACAACTCTGTGTTATGTACTAAACCGCCTAAGAGTCAATCATTGATTGGATGTACTTCTTTATCACCTACAGTTATTAACAATAGCCCTATAAAGAATGTGTCATATAGTCATACATTTACTAAGAGCACAAACTTGAATAAGTCATCAAATAAAGTAAATAATGGTGCTAATTTGAATGCTATGGTTGCAGCGTCTACTGGCAACACTCAATGCCATATATTATCTCGTGTTGTCTCTGGACCTAACAAGCTTTCTGTACATTCAGGTCGAAAATCTGTTAATACTTTTAAAGGTTCTAAAAACTCGCAAGTGTCTTCCCAGAAAACCCAATCAAGGGCAATAAAGATCATACAGCAAACTGGTTCAGCTCACAAACTTGAAGCTAAACCCTGGCCTGTTACAAGTGTAACATATAAGAATCAACAATCAAACTATGATGTAGATACAAATACATCTAAGATAATACAAAAAGTTGGGAGTCCTACATCTAATAAAAGCCAACAAACTATGCCACTACAGAAAATGCCGAAAGGAGAGCGATTAGTACTACAGTCACCTTGTGGCCCTGTGCTACTATCTACCGGTCCTATCAGCACGAGTTTGCCTAAAGGTCCTCATTATGTCCAATCGGGATCAACACCCAATCTTCGATATGTGCAAACTTATGGACCTGCTGACAATCAGCTTTCAACAGTGTCACAAGTTTCTGCTAATCAGCAACTTACAGCACAAATACTGCAATCACTAGCTCAACCTAAAATAACGTTGCAACCTAGTCCTCCGACTCCAGTCCATCCAGTGAATCATCAACTTTCTCCGCCTACCACTGTTGAAGTTGAACCAGTAGAAATAAAACCTGTTAATCAAAAGAGAATTGTTTTGTAAGTATAACAACAATATATTTTTTATGTATAAAATGTAGAATTTAATATTAGCAAACTAATGATGTATGTCTTTTTCTTTACAGTGGCGATAAATCGACCTTATTGACTGCCGATGACATTGTGGGCATGGAAGAAAGGCCAAATCTATCTGAAGAGTTACGTCGGTATTCAATACAAGCATTAGCAATTATTATGCTTGATCACACATATGCCTTGCCAATGCAAAAACAACCTGTAGTTACGGCAGTAACAACGCCAGTTACGACTGTAGCGCCAGTAGTATCATCGCCTACTGTGACAACAACTCCTTCGAGTCCATTAAAGAGAACATCGCCTGTTATTATGTCAACGGCATCTGTATGTGAAGTGCCAGCAACAGTGCCAACAAGTGTTGTTGGCACTCCTATACCTGTTACTACTATTCAAATGGGAGCATTAACTTACAAACCACAGCCAGCACCCGCCCAAGATGATGATGCTGCTTCGGTAATATCTTCAGTTGAAGGAGATAGGAGAGATGATGCACCAAGAGGTGGTAGTGATACAGAGACTGCCCCAGAAGGAGAAGAGGAAGGCAAAACTAGATGCATTTGTGACTTCACTCATGATGACGGTTACATGATTTGCTGTGATCGTTGCGGTGAATGGCAACATGTAGATTGCATGGGAATTGATAGACAGAATATACCAGATGCATACATGTGCGAGCTTTGTCTACCGCGGCCGATAGACCGTCGACACGCGCGTGCCATACAATTAAGGAAAAGAGAAGAATTGAGTGCTCTAGGTGCGTCAGATTCTGATTCGTCTGAGTGTGGACGACTTCCTGGGGCACAAAGAAGAAAGCGATTACTTACAGTCACTACTTATACAAATACCAGCGGTTCTTGTGTAACAACATATAATTCGAACGTTCCAGTCTTGCCACCACTACCCCAGCCAAGTTTACCGCTGCCAAAACGAGGCCCTAAAAAACCAAAGAAGCCTGAGGTAGTAAGGAAGGGAACCAAGAGAAAACTTTCAGAGAAAAGAGTGAAACGTAAGAAAGAAATGTTGTTAAACAGAAATAAATATAACTCAACCCTTTCAAACCAATCACATTGGCAAGATTCCTACGAGCTTGCTATGACAAATCATTATAGTCCAGAGTTGAGAGCAAAGATAATGAAGTATAGTAGTAAACTTGGTAATACACCAAACATGGCATCAGCTATTACAGCCCATTTATGTACTACTGTACCCCATGCTGGGGGCAAGATTCTTATTGCTACAAAAGATCTTAAAGAGAATATGCCTGTTATTGAATTGAGAGGTAAATACATGTTATCGAACCAGCACAGGCCTCAATTGCAAAATTCTGCTCGGGCAGGAAGTCAAAAGCCTGGCCCCTTTGTTTTCTTCTACAGATTACCAAAGGATAATACGCAAATATGTATTGATACACGAACTTATGGTAATGAGGCAAGATTTGTCCGAAGATCATGTAAACCCAATGCTGAACTACAGCATTGTATTGTTAAGGGTGCTTTACATGTTTATTTGGTTACAATTAGTGTGATTCAGTCCGACACTGAAATTACAGTTGGACATGACACAAATGGTAGTAAACAACCATGTGCTTGTGGAAATCCTAAACATTGTAAGGTTAATGGGTTAAACCCTGTAGTACCTAGAAAAAGTATTGATTTCTCTCAAAGAGAGAAAAGGAGTAGAAATAGATGTTTAAGCTCTTCTTCACCTGTTTCGCCTCCACTTTCATCACTAATTACTACACCTATTAAAGATGTTTCACATCCCTTTACAAATTTTAAAATGGAGAAAAAGTCTCCAATCAAACATGAATATCCGCCTATGTCTCCGATAAAAGACGCACTACCTTTAAATTTCGAGCAACCCATAAAAACAGAGCCTTTTGAAGATAATAAGCCTGAAATGCAAGAAATAGATTTATTGGCTAAAGAAGAAATGAAACCAGATATAGATGAACCAGATTTCATAAAAGTGGAACCTAAGAATGAAGAATTTGAAGAGAATTTAAATTCTCATATATCAGACCCAAAACCTGCTAAAACACCGAAAAAAGAGGAAGTGAAAGAAGAAGTAACTGTCCGTAAAGTGCCAGTAATAAAATCCAAACTAGAGGAGCTTGAAATCAAGGAAGAAAAATATGTTCCTTTCCCAGAACCTCTTCAAGTTGTGCAATTACAACTAGTGCCTGTGCAATCTGTACAACCTGTGCAACATATACAACCTGTACAACATATACAACCTGTACAACATATACAGCCTGTACAGCCCATACAACATGTGCAACCTGTACAACCTGTTCAGCCTGTGCAACCTATGCAACCGGTGCAATCTTTGTCACCGGTGCAACCTTTGCCACCTGTGCAAACTATAAAGCCTGTCCAGCCAGAGCCGCCAATAGAACCTGTTCGACAGATAGAACCAGTACATCCCTCAGAATCTGCAAAAGCACCTGTAAAACCACAGCCACCTGTACAACCATTTACACTGCCTGTAACGACTTTACCTCCTGATATTGAACCTGAGGAAATAAAACAAGAAAAAGTCGAGGAAAAGAAACCTAAAGAGGAACCGAAAATAGAAAAACTGGAAAAAGTAGAAGACGAGCGTCCGGTGACTCGCGAATTTGTTGCGAAATCGGCATGTCACGACAGGTCTTCCAGGTCGAGTAGAACCACTTGCGTGAATCAGGATTCGCTGGACGATAAAACAGATGATTCACAAGACAAGACACCTACAAATAAAATGAAGGAAAAGGAGAAAAGGAAAATGGTAAGTAACAACACAGAATTTGTATTTACACTTTTTAAATTTAAAGTGTTTATGCAAATAATGATGCATGTGACAAGGGCTAAAGTAAAATATAAATGTTTCAGACTCGTGAAGAACGTAAGATGGAGGCGATTATGAAGGCGTTTGAAAGAATGGAAAAAGCCGAACAACGCAAAATGGAAGTAAAGGAAAGGCAAAAACGCAGAGAATCTGATCCACATCCAAATTCGTTTGACAAAGATGATGATGACGAAGTACACTGTACCAAAAAGCGAAAACGGTTTGTTTGTCGTAATTTTTGTATTAAGTGTTGGTGTTATTTTATAGAAAATACTAATATTCATGTTCTTTTCAGACGTAAGGGTCGTGCGCGAACAACTTCTCAATCAAATCGCAGGAGGCTTAATTCAGCCGACAGTGATATGGTAACATCTGGTGACGAATCTACACCTATGTCTCCGCCCAGAATGCCGCCCTCAAAACCAGAACCTCCTATAGCTGTAGAACCCGAGAGACTAGACAGATCACATGATACTATTAGTGAGGTTTGTATTACTTAAAATTTACTATTATTAATTATGCAATTTTTAAAATGATAGTGTCGTATGACGATGTCATTTTTTGTTCTCAGGATCTTGGACTTAGTTCAGCATGCTTACTAGTGGAAGCAGCAGTTGGCTCCGTCGAATCAGCCTTTAAGCTTCCAAAAACTAAGAAAACGATGGCTACTGAATGGGTAGGACGGTCGCCTGAACGCACGCCTTCACCTTACCATTCACCCTATAGACCGACGTTGGTATCCGCTCCGTCTTTAGAAAGCTTAGTTCGAGTGGCATCTACAATGATTGGAGATCTAAGTGGAGGTCAAGATTTGGATCATGACGATGATCTACATTGTTCGCCGCCAAGAACGCCAGGTCGTGAAAGGAACAGGCCGCCCAAGAAAGCCAAGAGAATAACGAGAAGTACGGTCCCAGTAGAAGTGCCTGAAGTTGTGACGCCAGTAATGCCGCAACACAGCGCTAAGAAGCGATGGTTGAGACAAGCGATCAGTGAAGAGAGCGACTCGCCATCCACTGGTTTGTTCTCACAAGATTCTCATGTCTGCTTACATACAAAACCAGGTACAAATTTTGTTCTCATATATTTTACTGCATTATTTAAATTGCGATTTTAGTTATGGTTTTGCATGTAAGCAGGCCGTAAAACATAACAATCGCTTTAGTTCTAGCTTTACTAAATATAGATGTAGATGTATTTGTTTCAGAGTCTCCGCCCAATGAAATGGTGACTCCATTAAAGAAAAGACGATTAGCAAGGGAATCCCTGTCATGTGAAGCGAATACTATTGTACCTGTAAGTCTAGTGGTGAGTTACAAAGAATCTACTTAAAATCTATACGGTGATAAAATAATAATAATAGTTTGTCTCATAATTGAACAGAACTCAATAATTTAATTTCTCCTACAGTGTCATGAAGATACATCACCAATATTAACGTCTGAAGATTCTCCAGTTAAAGAAGACGCGTTAGCTCTAGCGCGACAATATAAAAGAAATATTATGGACATGTACAGCCGAGATCGGACTCGATCAGATAGTGGCCAAGGATCGGACGATCAGTGCAATATGGATAATGATGTGCTCAATGTTAATATAAAAGGTCCGCATGACACCGAACACATCAGGCGGATTATCGGTGTACCCACACCCGAAGAGGAAGTCCCCCCTGATCTCCCAAAACCTGAAGATATCTCAATAAACAACAACAACGTAGAACTTGACGAAATCGGCTACAACAAAGTTGTTCCCATGGAAATCGATACTACCGTCATAACTCAATCTAAAATAGAATCGAATGAGAACAGCAATGAAATCAAAGGGATTGAAAGTCCTAACGATAAAATAAACAGTTCTCAGTCTGCGGATACGAGTGGCAACTCGTCGCCGCAGCGTGATGAAATGGACGACATACAGAAGAAGATACATTCGTTTCACACAGAAAACATTCTAATTCTGAAGAGTCGAAATAAGAAGCCGCCGAAGGAAAAACGGAAGAAGGTGAACCTGAATTTCGACCTTAGCATGGTGGACGATCGTATCAGTATTCAACTACGAACAGAGAACGACAGCAACAGAAAGAACTCTGAGATGAACGGGGACGTTCACGAAGACACGAATAGTGGCCACGACGACGGTAAAATCGTCGTGTCACCAGAGAATATACCGTTGCCTCCTGTGGAAACGATACCGCTGCCAGCGACGGAGACTATACCTCTACCTCAGGAGCCAGTTCCGATATTGACTGTGCCACCTCCAGAAACTATACCCTTGCCAGAGGGGCCGATGAAGCCCGCGAAGACTATACCGGTGTTAAGTACGCCGACGCAAGACGAGAAGGAGCCGTTGGAAGAAAAGGAGCAGATACGGCCGACCGTGCTGGAAAGCACTACGACGCTGCCCTTCTCTACTCGGTTCAGCTCCACGGGCCTGTTCTCGGGGATCTTCAGCAACATGTCCAACTCGTTCAAGTTGGACAGCCCGATCAACGAGAACATCCCGAACATGTCGATAATAAAGAGTGCAATAGATAGGACTACAAGTTTAGACAATAGTTTGTTCGACAAGGACAAATCGGCGCCAGTGGACGAATTGAAGAGCGTTCAGGAGATATTGACTCGTGTGAATAATATGGACTCTAATAATAGTGTGTTGCTCTCGGGAGTGTTGAAGGGCTCGAAAGCGAGCCCCTTGCCCGCCCCGGAGTCGCCGAAGCCGAGCAAGTACTGCCCGCGCGCCGCCGACCCCCGCCTCAACCCTCCGCCCACTGAAAAGCCGAAACCAGTCAGAAGGAAGGTGAGTGACTCTACTTGACTATTTTTGTTACCTCTGTGTTTGATAGACACTGCTTGCGATCTAATATTATTATAAATTGAATAAAGCAAGAGGTAATTGAAAGTATCATTTCATATGCAAATAAATTCTGTGTGAAAGACATTATGACCCTAAACAACTTTTGTTTTCTATTAGAATAGTAGATGAACATATGTTATAAACATATTTAATTCACATAGTCTTGTTTTTGATTAAATTAAAATCAGACCAAGGCTATAGATTAGATAAGTGTGCTTCAGCCATCATTTGTCGCTCTAAAAAATATTTATTACTTCTCAATGTATGGAGGATGTATTGTATAACTTTTTGAAGAGTGTTTTTATTTATTTTAATTAACAAACTACTTATGCTTAATATTAACTTAACGATTTTATAGTCCTTTACTATTACCTCATTCTGTATTGTAATTTATTTAATTATAAAACAAATGCTTTATTCATGTTTCTTAATATTTCGCAGTAAATTACTCGTATTTATTATATTTAGTGATGAATTGTTATTATCAATAATTAGCAAAATTAGCAAAAAAAATTTTTTTTTTATTACCAATTTCTAGTTATAAGTGAAGTACCTATTTTTTCTTCATTTTATTCCGACATGAAGCTTGCACAAAATTGCAGTTTACATTCGCAATATGGCCTCGACTAGGTACAAGCAGATTAGAATGCTTCAAAATGATTAGACACCGAAAGGCCAAAGGTTACGCTAAGGACGTAATTTTTGCATTTCAAATCATTGTGTTGTTGTAAGTTAAACAACTTTAGATTTATGCGATCAAATAGTTTTACAATTAGTCAAAAGTTTAAAATTTAAAATTTAGTTATATT